>PISX010014385.1:0-53217 GCA_004024625.1 Mellivora capensis
CTCCTACACTGTTCGTGAGAATGCAAGCTGGTGCAACCACTCTGGAAAACAGCGTGGAGGTTCCTCAAAAAGTTGAAAATAGAACTACCCTATGACCCAGCAATTGGACTACTGGGTATTTACCCTAAAGATACAAACGTAGTGATCCGAAGGGGCACGTGCACCCGAATGTCTATAGCAGCAATGTCTACAATAGCCAAACTATGGAAAGAATCTAGATGTCCATCAACAGATGAATGGATAAAGATGTGGTATATATACACAATAGAATACTATGCAGCCATCAAAAGCAATGAAATCTTGCCATTTGTGACGATGTGTATGGAACTAGATGGTATCATGCTTAGTGAAATAAGTCAATCAGAGAAAGACAACTATCATATGATCTCCCTGATATGAGGAAGTGGAGATGCAACATGGGGGGTTAGGGGGTAGGAAAAGAAGAAAAGAAACAAGATGGGATTGGGAGGGAGACAAACCATAAGTGACTCTTAATCTCACAAAACAAACTGAGGGTTCCTGGGGGGAGGGGGGTCGGGAAAGGGGGGTGGGGTAATGGACATTGGGGAAGGTATATGCTATGGTTAGTGCTGTGAAGTGTGTAAACCTGGTGATTCACAGACATGTACCCCTGGGGATAAAAATACTTTATATGTTTATAAAAAATAAAAAAAATTATTTAAAAAAATTGCATAGAGTTATGACTGCTGTCAAATTAGTGCGGGCAGTTACCCTGAATGAAAATACTGAAATCTCAGTTCTTCACATTTCCAGCTTTTATTTATAACCATTTATTTATAACCAAAAACTATTCTTTACAGTTCTGTTCACAAGGTAATCAATCTGCAATACAAATGTTCTTAATCAGATCATTTATATCTGATCATTCTGATTATATATATATGTATATTACTTTCTAGTATGCCATAATGATTTTAATGAGTCTTTGATGCTTTGAGAGAGGCAGAGAGGGAGAAGAAGAAAGCTTAATTACTGCTAAGACTCCTGGTAACATTGTTTTGTAAAAGGAAAACCTCCTTCACAAATTTAACATCACAATGTATGTATTCAGTGATGGGCACTAAGGAAGGCATGTTATGCAATAAGCATTGGGTGTTATATGCAACTAATGAATCACTGAACATCATATATCAAAAACTAATGATGTACTATATGTTGGCTAATTGAATTTAAATAGAAAAAAACAATCTATTTAAAAATTTATTGAAAATAAATACCAAAATATTGCATCTGTATACATGTCAGAAAGAAACAGGAATTGAATCATGTGTCTTTGTACAAAGGTAGTGTTCTGTAGGAGTGAAGATATTATTTTTTTAAATATATTACAGGTCTTCAATTTTAAATTTTCCTCTAAATAATGGATTTAAGGTAACAATTATTTCTTTCTTTTAAGATTTATTTATTTATTTATTTTAGAGAGAGAGAGAGAGTGCAAGCAAGCTGAGGGAGGGGCAGAGGGGGAGAGAAAATCCTGAAGGGGAATTTGCACTGAGCACAGAGCTGATACAGAGCACAATCCCTTGACCTTGAGATCCTAACTTGAGCCACAACCAAGAGCCAGCCACTCAGCCAACTGCACCACTTAGGTACTCCCGGATTACAATTATTGCTATCTTTGTTATATATGAGTTTTGTTTTGCTTTGTTTTTAAAGATTTATTCATTATTTATTTTTAGGAAGAAAGAGAGAGAATGAGAGAGAGGGAGGTGAACATGGGGAAAGGGCGGAGGGAGAGAGAGAATCATTAAGCAGACTTCTTACTGAGCAAGGGAGCCTGATCCAGGGCTCAATCCCAAAACCTTGAGATTATGACCTGAAGGAAATCAAGAGCCCGCTGCTTAACGGACTGAGCCCATAAGAGGGCTTTTTTTTTTTCCTTAAGATTTTATTTATTTATTTGACAGAGATGGAGAGAGAGAGAGAGAGAGTACCAGTGTGGGGGCAGAGGGGCAGAAAGGAGCGAGAGAAGCAGGTTTCCCGCTGAGCAGAGAGCCTGACATGGGACTTGATCCCAGGACCCTGGGATAATGACCTGAGCCAAAGGAAGATACTTAACCCACTGAGCCACCCAGGTGTCCCGGGGGTTTTTAAAATATACTAGAATTGTCATTTGGCATTCCACATTTATCATTATAAGATAATAATTTTTTAAAAAACAGAGAAGTTTTTCTCTGTTGAAAAGTTGCCTTTTCAAAAGGTAAATTCAACATAAGCTCATCTACTAGTTTGAGAAAAAACTCCAATGGCAAACATGCAGACTTTTTTGCTGATAATATATTTTGAATTAATTAATTAATCTAATATACAAATGTTTGTCAAATACCTATTATGGAACACGTAACTTGGATAATTGTAAGTTTTTTCAGAAAGAACAGTTCTGACTTAATAGTCACTAATGGGCAACAGTGGTTTAGGAACATGTTGTGGTGCAGATTTAGCTCACATTTACCTTGATCTTTAAATTTTTACTTACTTTACTTGTTCTTACTCAATTAACATTTAAATTAGCATTACTCGGTATAATTAATTGAATATTCAGTAATAGAAACTACTCAAATTTTAGTCTACAGTTTAATGCTAAGCTAAATGATAAAATGTTAAATGACTCTGATATCTTAAGCAATTACTGTATACCTATTGTGTACTCTATATCATGTTATAAGCCAGAAATGCAAAGATTGGTTAGGAACATTAGCAACTATGCCCTAAAGAAACTCTTAATGAAGCAGGAGTGGGGACTGGTTTAAAAGATTACAGGTAGTGGAACAATCACAGTAAGTGAAGGTCATCCTTTGTTAAAATAATCATTTCATAAAGAATAACCCTACTAAAAGAAAAAAAAGAGTGGCAAACCAGAAAACAGACACTTTTTTTTTTATTTGTTCTCTATGAGAGAGAGAGAGAGAGAGAGAGAGAGCACAAGCAGGGGAAGGAGCAGAGGAAGGGAGACAAGAAAATTGAGCTGAGTGCAGAACCTGACTTGGAGCTTGATCTCAAGGACCCTGAGAAACCAAGTCTGTCGCTTAATCAACTGAGCCACCCAGATACGCCAGAAAGCAGACTCTTAACAGTAGAGAACAAACTGAAGGTTCCTGGAGAGGAGGTGGGAGGGGGAATGGTTAAACAGGTGATGGTATTAAGGAGGGCACTTGTGATGAGCACTGGGTGTCATATGGAAGTGATGAATCACTAAACTCCATACCTGAAACTACTATTACACTGTATATTAGGTAATTGGAATTTAGATAAAAACTTGAAAAAGAAAATGCATTGTAAATGGATTATTAAAAATAAAAAAGCATAACTTTACTAAAAAACTATACATTTTAGCAACTCATAATAAAGAGGGGTAAGGTGAATGTGATGTGCTGGCAGACAAGGCAGCATGTTAAATGAACTTTTAAGTGATTTTTCCTTCTTTTATGGAAAAGAGGGGGAGTGGTTTTCTTGGGAAAGGCATCAAGAAATGAAGCTGAAAGGGAGACCGAATATACATTCTGAACTGTTTTATAATCTTAATCAATGTAGGAAATTGTATTTTCTTTCTGTGGGTATAGAAAGAAAATTTCAAAGTTATTAAGAACACAATCTTTATCTGCTTCTTGGCTCCACTACTTTCTTGATCTTTTTGGTAATGTCTGAAATGATTTCTGTGGTTCAGTTCCCTCATCTGCTAAATGGGATGTAAAAATACTGACTTCATAGGAATATTGCAATGGTTAAAGAAAACAAGATATACATAATACTTAAAATAGTGGCAGGGACATAGTAACTAACATTATTTAGTGGTTTTAACCATGGAAGTGAGTTATCATTTAGCATTCTAGATAAAGGATATTTTTTTCTGTTGCCATGAGAGTATGTTTCTGTATGTTTAAGATCAATAGATTTACATACATACTCCAGGAATATAAAGAAAATATGTAAAAAGTCATATAAAGTGCCAAGAAATAAGTACCTTGAAGTTTTTGATTGATCCAAAATAAAAAGCTTCTATATAAGCTAAAATATTACTGGCTTAACTGGGAGAAAAACCAAGAGACCAGGAACAATGATATTAGTTTAAGATACAGCTAGAGAAAGTTTTGGAATATAAAACTACAGTGTTTCCAGAATTCAGGAATTTAGGTGGAAACCATTTCTAAGTCAATACCACAAAGAGGTAAAAAGTCAATGAGATGATCACAAAATATATTTTGATTAAAAAAAAGAGGAAACTATGATAAAACTAATGGCCTTATAGGATTAAGGAGGGAGATGTGTTTGCAAAATCAATTACACTTATTTGCATTTAATATATTCTGTTAATGGCAATCAAAATTAGAAATGACAAATATTAATAATTTAATTTGAGCAGGAGATGTTTCTACAATTAACATTTTACGAGATAATGTGCATAAACTAGTTAGAACAAGAAAATTAGTTTAAGTAAAAATATAGTTAATCTTAAAATCACTATTTTTCTCAAATAATCAATTACTTAATCAGCCCAAGGGAGAAAACCATTTTTAGTGATTATAAAAATAAACTCATTAAGACCTAATGCATTATCTCTTAAGCATATTGCTCAAGGATGGAAAGCAGTAAAATAACTATTGTACTGATTTGAATCTTTTGTTATTTATAAGCTAGAGTTAAGTGAATACATGTCTAGGCATATACTATTTTATGATAACTTTTATACTTTGTGGTATCAGACCAGCCCTTCAACTAATAAGCAGAAAGGAAAGATATTTTTGGACCACCTGTGTTTTCCCAGGATTTATAGCAAAATTATTGGTGGCATATATCATGAGTGTCCTCAAGTTTAGGAGAATAGAAAAATTTATTCATTATGGTAACGTGGATCTTTGTATTCCTCCGAGTGCTGTGTCCTAAGATTTTTGAGTGCCCTTCCTTAAATTTGGAAATACAATTACTACATGTCGTTTGCCCTTTTAAAACATGCACATTTGTATAAGTTCAAAACCAAGAGCTGTTCATTGATTTATAGATGCTCCACTGTCCCTCTAGAATTTTCCATTAGTGAGATACAAATGTGTATGGCAATAAATTTAAGGAAATGTGAAGGAAATTACATATGCATATTACAATCAAATTGTCATCCCAAAGCTGTTAATGATAAAGATCTAACAGAACCAAATGTCAGAGCAACTAGAAATTATAAGATCTCTTTGTGGAAGCTTACTAACAATTGATATATTTAATGGCATTTCATGCACAAGGGACATTTTTCCTAGCAAAAAATATATTTATGCAGGCCATACAGTTACAACCAGGATCACATTTGTCAAAAACAAACAAACAAACAAAAAAATACAAATTGTCCATTTAAAAATGAATTCCCAATTTCCAGTGCTCTTGGGGATTAGAAGACAGATAAATTTGACACATTATATGTTAGAAAAAAAAATATTAACTCAGAGCAGATGTATCTATTCACATGACTACCAAACCAGCACATGTTCCCAACACCAAAAAATGAGGTAGCTTTATGTAAGCTTATGATAACTCATGTCAGAAAATAGCAAAATACTAAAAAGAATCTCAACTAATGTTTTAATTTTTATTTACCGAGAGAGAAAAATGTATCCTCTAAACTCCTTGCCTTAGTTTTCCTTGTGTCATCCATGGTTGCTAGGGAAAATTCTCTTCTTCCATTCTGTCTGCCTGTTTTCTCTTCAATATTCAATCCCTTTTGTTATTAACAGAAAGCAAAATGGGGTTTTTTTCCTTACTCTTTCAATTAATATAGGCTACCTGTTTATATCAGGTAACTTGTTAGAATCTGTTAGCATAATATTAATATGAGGGCACTTGGGTGGCTCAGTGTGTTAAACCTCTGCCATAGGCTCAGGTCATGATCTCAGGGCCCTGGGATACAGTCCCACACTGGGCTCTCTGCTCAGCAGGGGATTAGGTAAAAGAAGGTTAAGAGGGCACCTGGGTTGCTCAATGGATTAAGCCTCTGCCTTAGGCTCAGGTCATGATCTCAGGGAACTGGGATAGAGTCCCGCATTGGGCTCTCTGCTCAACAGGGGGCCTGCTTCCCTCTCTCTCTCTCTCTCTCTCTCTCTCTGCCTGCCTCTCTGTCTACTTGTGATCTCTCTCTGTCAAATAAGTAAATAAAATATTTTTTAAAAGTCAATATAAGACATTAAAGTGTCAGAAAAAAGCAATGGAATAATAGGCGTTAAGGATGGTATGTGAGCACTGGGTATTTTACACAACTGATGAATCATTGAACACTACATATGAAATTTAAAAAGAAAGAAAGAAAGAAAAAGATTCTAAATTTATATTTACTGCCTAGCTTTGTGTGTCTTTAATTTAGAAAAATTGCTCTGATTCAATTCATTTATGGACCAACTATGGCCTCCAACAGAGCATAATTTGAGCACCATGACTATAAATATTCAAAATATACACACACACATAATAAATGTGGTACCCATTTGCCATCTTTTCTTATTTTGCAAGCACCATATGTGCCCTCTATACCAATTTCATTCTTTAAATTATGTACTTAATACTGGCGTTACCACTAGGTAAATTAGGAAATACTTTTGGTTCCTAGATCCCACTGTAAGGCATGAGGTCTAATTACTACAGATAAATAAAAGTGGCTCTTTTGATCCTGGTTTATTTAATTCAATAGCTAAGATCTAAAAAATCAAAGAAAAACCCTAGGGAATTAAAAGTCCAGCTCTCCAAAGGAACAAAGTAAGGCTGTGATTATAGGAAGTGGTATGATTTAAAGTAAAAACCAAAACAAAAGATCAGAAACCTAAGAACCATTCTCTACTCCTCCCTCTCTCTCATCTCCAACATCTAACCAGCCACAAACTTTACATAACCATAATAACCTCCTTCAGAGTTTCTCATGTAAACTATTGCAATCCCTTGCTTTAGGACTATTCTCTTCCTGCAGTGCATTTTCCATTTTCCAAAATAGAAGGGTCCTTCAAAAATTCAAAAGTAAACATGTTACTCTACAAATTGAAATCTTTAAGTATGTCCCCAAGAAAGTATCTGTCACCTCCTTAATCTAATCTTTCAGCACTTAAAATACCATTTGACAATTGTAGCCACATTGGGTTCATCTCATCAGCAGTAGAAGATGATCTTTATTGAGAGTTTTCTATGGACCAGGCATTTTGATAAACTCTTTCACATGGATGATCTCATTTAATTCTGAAGGAATATTTCAGATTAGGTGTTATCAGTATCCCATATTACAGATGAGGAAACTGGGTTTTTAACGAACTTGAGGAATTGCCTTGTGTCACATGGCTATCAAATGGCATTGTCAAGACAGGAACTGAAGTCTGATTCTAGAATAAATGCTTTTATATCCACCTACATTTCAAGAGGTCCCTTCAAACTACCAAACTAATTCCATATCTACACTTTAATTCTTACCTACCAGTAAGACATCTATTCATCCTTTGGTGAAGTCTTCCCTGACTCCACCGTCAGTAAACCCTAACAGATTTGATCACTACCTTCTTTGTGTAATCCCCTAAATTATACAAGATGTCCTCGTATTTTGGTGATTATGAGAGTAATCTTGGAAGGGTGGTGAAAGTATAAATGTGTAGCTGAATCTCAGAAACACGACTTGAACTTTTGGGGTAGGGCCTTATCTAGACTGTTTAATGAAACTTCAATGACTATAATGCACATTTATCTCAGAAGTACCAACTTATATAACAATACAAAAATGTTTACATTGTAATTTTGTACTTGTTTGCACGTTCTTACAATTAGTCTGCAGGTTTTTAGGGCTAGATATTATGCAAATCTGCAGCACTTACACCTAGAAATTATATCTGGTAATTAGTAAGTACTCGACAAACATTTGATGCATACACAAGTGGTTTTGTTCTTATATTTAGAAAGAAATATCGAGATGGAAAATCATGGGAAGAAACTGTAAGAAGGACTATATAATATATAATAATATATAATATAATATAATTCTGAGCAAGGTCAGAACTGCTTGCTCCAGTATCAAATTCTCTGAAATGTTTATCTACCTCTACTATTTACTGAATTTAAAAATATGTGGGTATGAGCTTATTACCTATAAAATAGGATTAAAAATAGTACCTGCCTCAAGATAATTGGGAAAATTAAATAAAGATATATCTATAAAATATTTATACTGTATTTGGCATATATTGAACACTTGAAAAAAATGTTAACTTTTTGGGGCACCTGGGTGGTTTAGTCAGTTAAGCAACCTGCCTTGGCTCAGGTCCTGATCTCATGGTCCTGGGATGGAGCCCCAAGTGGGACTTCTCAGCAGGGAGTCTGCTTCTCCCTCTCCCTCTGCTCCTCTACCCATTTGTGCATGCTCTCTCTCTCCCTCTCTCAAATAAATAAAACCTTAGAAAAATGTCAACTTTCTGATGACATAATGATAACAATATAATGATTACAATAATCATGATGAAAGTATTGTTAAGCTGCTGTCAAAGAAACTAAGCAGTCATTCAAATGCTTATTGTCTATACTGCTCTTTTTCTTTTTATTGTGTTCTGTTAGTCACCATACAATACATCATTAGTTTTTGATCTCATACAAATGGCTGCTGATACTACAGATATCCCACACTTTGAAAGCCATAATGGATAGACAAGCAAATATGAGCCTCAAATATCAGTATTTACCAAATTATGAAATTTGCTTCAAATATTTTAAAAGGCAAAAATATATGAAAAAGTTTAGCCCAGTTATGTAGAAATTTTCTTTAAAAATACGGACTAACACAGAAGAAAACGAAGTGGTACAAAAACAATTTGTTTTCTAACTTTAAAAATGTAGTTTGTTTTTTTTTTTAGGCCAGTCTTCCTTCTTTAATAAATAATGAAAAAAAACAACCTTTTGGAAACTGACATGGCTGGTGCAACTGGCTTGTTGGCTATCAAAACTCTGAGCTGCTTATGATATCTGCCAAGTCATAATGTACAATTATTCAAACTAGTATAATTACACAAATATATAGTTACCTTCTTTGGATAAATGTAGTTACCTTTTTTTTCAATTTTCTAGCAAATATTCACTGAGGATGAAAATACAAAAATATAACATAGGTTGCACAATATCAGAAATAAATGATATAAAATACACTGCCCTCAAGTAGCTTAACATTCATTGAAAAATACTTCAAGAATGCAAATTAAAATCAATTACCAAAACAGTCATAATTGCAAACTACCACACTACCTTATAAGTCAGAGCATGCCATTTCTCTGCTCAAAACTTTCTAGTGAGTTCCATTTCAATTAGAGGAAGAAACTACATCCTTACAATAGCCTACAAGACCACATCTCTCCCTCTCTCTCTCACCTCATTTCTTCCTGCTCTCACCTCTTTGCTATTCTTCATACTTATGTTTTAGGGTGTTTGTTCTGGCTATGCCCAATACATCTTTTCCTCACATATCAATAAAGCTTATTCTCACACCATGTCCCAACCTGTGCTCAAATGTCACCTTCTCTTGAAGGTCTACCATGACCATCAAAACATCCTCTCTGAAGCCCTAGCATTCCAATCCTTCAACCCTTCAATCTATCTTTCTTTTTCAAGATATAATTTATTTACTTATTTATTTATCATTTATTTATTTACTTTTAGAGAGAGAAAAAGTCAGGTGGGGGAAGAGCAGAACTAGAGAATCTTAAGCAGAATCCCCACCAAGTGTGGAGCCCATTCCAGGACATGATCCTGTGACCTTGAGATCACGACCTCATGTCCTGGGATCATGACACCTAGACTCATTGCTCAACCAGATAAGCCACCCAGGTATCCCCATCTATCTTCTATGAATTTTCACTTTCTGAAGTGCTCTATAGCTTAATAATTTATTACATTTTTCTCTTTTTTGTCTTTACCTGCTAAACTATAAGCTCCAAGAAGATGAGAGGATATTGTCTTTTTCATTCACAAATGCAAACCAAGCCTGACCCACAAATATTCAGTAAATATTTGCTGAATTAGTAAATACAAAGGCATTGAGGGAGTGAAAGAGAATGATATCAGAATCCAGAAAAAGAAGAAAAACATTTCTAGAATGAACTGATAAGATCAGTTAGGATTTAGGGTAATACATAAATTAAGAGTTGGACAGAAAGAAAAGGAAGAAATGTGGGGAATTCAGGTGGAGGAAATGAATGGGGAGAAGAAGAAAGAGGAAACACATGACATATCTAGCAAACAAACAATTACTTAATTTGATTAAGTGGGGAAATATTGCAAAATACATCTGATAAAAAATGACATAAAATTACTCTTGGAGTAGGAGGCTAAAGAATGTTGCCTTTATTTAAATAGGTAATAGGAAAACAATGACATGAAATGATGGAAATGGGCCTTAGAAATAATGAGATCAAGACATGGGAAGAATAAAATGGGCTCAAGGAACATCAGAATTGTCTGATGTCAATCATAATCATAATAGGTGCTCCTAAGTTAAAATGTCATGATCTCCAGTTCGAGGAGGAAAAGAGCATTGTAGATAAAAATCAACCTATTTGTCAGAATTTACATTTCAAGCAAATAAAAATCAAGGCATATCTGCCTAGAAATTATGCCACTGGATAATCTGGAATTTGTTTTCTAAAAGCTTCATATGTGAGTAGGAAAATCAGACAGAGAATATACTCACTTGCTGGAAGGAATCTCAGCCAAATTTCCATTTCCCAAGACAGAGGAACACCTGCCATGTTTCCTGAAACCTTTACTATTTAATATCATCCTTTAGGAATATAGGAAGAGTCTACTTTCTTGGTTAAAAAGAAAACAAACGTGAAATCTGTCCTTTTTATAGCAAATCTCAATGTCTTCTGCATCTGTTGCTGGTATTCGTAATGTGATTATGAGACCATTATTTCCCCATTGTGATTCCCTCCTTATGTTACCCTGTGGGCAGAACTCCTATTGCAGAGGCTTCCAGAAACGAAATACCAAAAATGTGCAGCAAAATAGATGTCTTCTCAATGGAGAAAAGTTAATATAACTACCTTGTTTATAACACACACACACACACACACACACACACACATTATTTTCCTAGTACCCAACTGCTTAAGCATTTTGCTTTTTCTAAATATCAAAAGTTAGATTTAAATTTTTTCATGTAGTCTTTATAGTCGTTAAAAAAAATATAGTTTCCTCTTAAGGAGACCACTGTGTTCTTACATCTTAACCACTACTAGAGGGGCTTCTGAAACCATAAAGTTCATTAAAATTTTTATGTATAGTTAATATATCCTACCCCCACAAGTGGTCAGATCATTCCATTACTACAAAATAAATGTTTCTTCACTAAACAAAGACAGAAATCAAGGTACTCTCTCCATAGACAAGACAGACTATTTGGAAAAAAAAAAAAAAGCCACTGTGCTTGGATGTATTCTCCAGCATTTCTAGAAGGGATGTATTCAAGTGTGTACTGAGTGATCACACAGACTTTGAGATTACCCTACTGGACACCGTATCAAAACCACAGCTGCTCTAGGCAGCATTTGATCCACCAAATGTATTGTAACTGCTTTTCAATCTGTTAGTAACAGGCAGCCAAAACTACTGCCATAGCTTGTTTCATAAATTTGTCCTCGAGACTAGAGCATAAGTTATCAGTCATTTTATTTCTATAAAGTTGAACTTAAATTTCCTTGTTTGACCTCCCCACCATTCTCTTGCACTTATTCGGTATTGTGAAATGTCCTTATTGATCAGACAATAGATTAGAAAACATGGACAATATTCCAAAAATCTTGTTTTTAAGATTTTTTAAAAAAATATTTGTTAGAGAGGGAGAGCACAAACAGGGAGAGTGCCAGGCAGAGGGAGAAGCAGGTTCCCTGCTGAACAAGGAGGCTGATGTCAGACTGATTCCAGGGTCCTGGGATCATGACTTGTGCTGAAGGCAGTGTCTTAACTGACTGAGCCACACAGGCTTTTAATTAATTAAAAGAACATCAGGCATTCTCCAGCATGGATTTCATGACCGTCCACTAATTGAGTCATTTTCTGTTTTCTCCCCTCTCTTTATCTGTCCCCCTGTCCTGCTTTTCCCATTCTCTATAAATTTTTCTCATTTATTTCTCTACATTTCTTCATATTTCTATTTATAGTTTCTATTTAAATTTAGATTCACTGGCTTGTTTAAAAGCAACACATGGAACTGAGGCATTTTTATGTGACAACATTACCAAGTATAACTATTGAGTGATGATTTAATTTTTCCAGAAAGAAAGGTCTTTTTCTATCTTGAGAATAGTTTAACTACTTCTGTTGTTACAATTTGATAAATGTTAATGTGTTACTATAACTTCACGTAGTTTTTGTAGTACTAGTATTTTTTTATTATATTTACTTTAATCTAGGAAATTTTTAAGAATTTTGTTCCAGTTAAAAGAGAATATCCAGCAAATAGTTTGATGTGTTAGTTAAGGGCCCTCAACACAATGCTTACAAATGTTGCTGGTCATCTTATCATTTTCTAATAGGACTCCACTTTTTGATTTTTGAAAAGTTAATACTGTCCATACATTGCCTACATATAGTGCCAAGCATTTTTCTTTGTTTTTCTTATGGGTGGAGAATCAAGATATCTAATAGTTATTAAGAAGTATCTAGGGATCTGTTTGAAGTCAAAGCATCATTTTGTGATTATCTATTTCAGATTATGTGAGCTCAAAGCTAACAAACTAAATGCCATTCCCTGTGGGGAGACGTATTTTTTAAAGCAACTGCATATATAATATATACAACTATACATCATTTGTTCTTTTTTTTTTAAGATTTTATTGATTTATTTGACAGACAGAGATCACAAGTAGGCAGATAGGCAGGCAGAGAGAGAGAAGAAGGGATGCAGGCTCCCTGCTGAGCAGAGAGCCCGATGTGGGGCTCGATCCCAGGACCCCGGGATCATGACTCGAGCCAAAGGCAAAGGCTTTAACCCACTGAGCCACCCAGGCGCCCCACATCATTTGTTCTTATGCTCATTCATTACCAATGGTGAATTCTTTGCCACATTCTTAAATTTGACCCAGACAACTAACTTAGAAAATCCTAGCATTCCTTGATTGCTCATTTTATAGAAATAAATCATAACATAGTCAGATTAATAATTAAAAATAGTAGGGCAAAAAAAAAATTTCATGTAATAAAGTTTACACTTGATTAGAACAGAGATTTATCTCATTTACCTTCTAATCCTTCTACTCTTCTTGACATAGGTACTCAAATCTACTTTTTAAATTAGAGATCATGATTTAAGGTGCTTAGATTATATTTCTAGTACATCTTTTCTGTGAAAGATGTTGGTTTCCAAGACCTAAATATGTGAGTTTAAGTCCACTAGTTATTGTTTTCCTTTAAGATCAAACTCTCAATTATTTGTTCTAAGAAGCAAACTCCAACATATTATTAATACTTGTTATTTATTGACTAGGATATGACTCAATTTGCTTCATTTATTGAACATATAAGAGTTTCTAATCAAGGGGCACCTGGGTGGCTCAGTTGGTTAAGCAGCTGCCTTTAGCTCAGGTCATGATGTCAGGGTCCTGGGATCGAGTCCCAAGATGGGCTCCCTGCTCAGCAAGGAATCTGCTTCTCCCTCTCCTTATGGCCCTCCCCTCTGCTTGTCCTCTCTCTCTCTCTCCCAAATAAACAAAATCTTAAAAAAAAAAAAGTTTCTAATCAAAAGAATCATCTGAAAAATTATGAATAATTGGCAAACAATACCATTAAATTTTAATGATCCTCTATATCTTATACTAATGAAGGACATTTTTGGCATCCAACAAAACATTTTATAAAAGCAAAAGCTGTATATGAGAAACTTAAAAAAAAATCTTTTTTCAATTTCTTTGCTTATTATGATAATTTAATAATCTATATTATGAATACCTATCAAAACATGTGCTTCTTTTAAACTGTGTTATCAATACTGAAGTCAATTTCTGATAATGACATCCTACAGCTTTCAGGAATAGCCCTGACTATAGAAGTAGACTTAGTTCCTAGTGCTGCCTCAGAACTTACACCCTAGTCCTACTGAACTAGGTGTACTTCTCCTGAATGTGCCATATGTCATAGCTCTGTCTGAACATGAAATTTTCATGCTAAAAAAACCCAATCCTTCTCGTCTAACTGCAAAATCCGTTTACTTGTTAAGACTCTGCCGAAGTGTCATATACTGTTTGAAGTACTTCCTGAACTTCCTTAATGGAGCTCATTACTTTCCACTTTTCTGTACTCTACCATAAATATCTCTATTCCTACATTTATAGCACCATGTTAATGCTTTACCTTCCTGTCTCTTCTACCAGACTGTGATCTTCCCAAAGAAAGATGGTGACATAGTTATCTTTGCATTTTCCATGTTGAGCATACTGTCTGATATACAGTAGCCATCCCATATATTAATGGTTGAATGAAGAATGAATGATTGAATCTTCTTTTACTGATTTGTCATCTATTTACATTACAGTGATGGACTTGTTATATCTGAGATCAGCAATAGCTGGAAAGTGAACTTCAAAATAAACCAAAAACAAATTTGTCCCAAACCAATTAACCACTATTTATTTAGCACATGTCTATCATTACAGCCTCTGTTCCTTCCCACAGGGAGTTTCTATTTTATCAGAATTTCCAATGTAGGTTATGATGTTACAGTGATGGATTGAGTGGTCTGGAAAAATGATATTGAGGACATAATACCTAGTGGTGTTACCATTAGGCAGCAGAAGCCAACAGAAGTACAATAATGTGCACAGATTAAGGTAATAAATGCCTTAATGAGCACTAGCATCAGTATACGTTTACTGATGTTAATAATATGTGCCAATATTATATATTTATCTTCTACTTCTAGGTGTTATACCACAGCCAACATAAAATTCAAGGGTTGTGTTTAGTGCAGGAGACAAAAGGATTTCCTAAATGGACATGGTCTTGCATTAATGGCAGATCTTGTCTTCCTGGAGATTACATTGTAGACAGAGAGTACATAAATCTGAAATTACCAAAATAATCACCCATTACACTTGTGATAATATTATATAGCAAAATCAAAAACAAAAACAAAATCATATATGTCTCCTATCTGTTTTTAACTAAGGCACAAAAGCCATTTTTGTCTATAAAAGTTTTTTAAAGATTTGGACAATTAGTGTACATTTTCTATGTCACCAGAAAAGTCACTTAGTCCAATTACAGGTTTAAAATATCTATAGAATCTTTTTACAGTTAGACAATACTTATAATGAAAGAGGAAACATTACACCTGATACCATAGAAAATAAAAAGGATCTTAAGAGACTACTATAAACAATTACACACCAATAAATTGGATAGAAGAAATAGAAGAATTCCTACAAACATACAATCTACCCAGTGAATCATGAAGAAATAGAAAATCTCAATAGACAATAATGAATATGTAGATTAAATAAGTAACCAAAACCCTTCCAGCAAAGTAAAGTTCAGGAACAAGTGACTGCATGGGCAAATTTTACCAAACATTTAAAGAATTAACATTAATTCCTCTCAGACTCTCAAAATATTGAAGAAGAGGAAACAGTTCCAAATTTATTTTGGGGACGAGCAATTCCCTGATGGCTATAGTTAAAGATATTACAAGAAAACTACAGGACAACATACCTGATTAAAAATCCATAGCAAAATACTAGCAAGCCAAATTAAACAGGACATCAAAAGGATTATACACTATGACCAAATGGAATTTCCCCTTGGGAAGCAAAGATGGTTCAACATACACAAATAAATGTGATATACCACAATAACAGATTAAAGGATAAAGATCATATGATTATCTTAATAGATGCAGAAAAAGCATTTGATAAAATACAATATTCTTTTATGATAAAAACTCTCAACAAATTTGATGTAATGGAATGTACCTTGAAAAATTACAGGTCATACATGAAAAACCCACAGCTATCATCATACTCAATGGTAAAAACAAACAAACAAACAAAAACCTCAAAGCTTTCCATCTGACATCAGGAGCAAGGCAAGGATGCCCAATTCTCACGACTTCTATTTAACATAGCACTGGAATCTTCGGGAAATTGGGCAAGAAAAAAAAAGGAAAGTCATCCAAATTAAGGAAAAAGAGAATGTATCTCTGTTTCCGAGTGATAGAGTCTTATATGTAAAAAACCCTAACTCCACAGGACAGCAAATTCTGTAAGGCTGCTATACAAAATATCACAAATCCCTAATACTTCAATACACTAACACCAAATTATCTGAAAAGGAAATTTAGAAAACAATCCTATTTACAGTAACATCAAAAAGAATAAAATACTAAGGAATAAAGTTAACCAAGGAAATGAAGACTTATATTCAGAAAATTATAACACATTGATGGAAGAAATTTAAAAAGACACATAAATAGAAAGATATTCCATGTTCATGGATTGGAAAACAAATTTGTCAAAATGTCCATAATACCAAAAGTTATCTACAGATTCAATGCAACCACTACCAAAATCCGCATGGCATTTTTTATTGAATTAGATATATAAATAATCCTAAAATTTATATGGAACCACAGAAGACCCAAAGTAGCCAAAGGAATCTTGACAGTGAAGATCAAAACTGGACACATCACACTTCCCAATATCAAAATATATTATAAAACTACTATATATTACAAAAAATATATTTAAAAATATATTAAATATTTATTATATTCATATATAAAAATATAATAAATAAAAATATTTATTAAAATTTTAATAATAAATAAAATATTATAATAAATAAAAATAAATAATAATAAATAAAATATTTATTAAAAATTTATTTTAAAATATACTTAAAATATATTAAATATTTATTATATTTACATATATGAATATAATAAATAAAAATATATTTAAAAATATATTACAAAAATACTATAATTAAAACAGTATTGTAATGGTATATAGACATACAGATGAATGAATAGAATGAGAATCTAGTGATCCAGTTGATAAACCCACATCAATTTATCTTTGTCAAGTGTGCCATAATACACAAGGGAGAGAGAATAATCTCTTCAACATATAATGTTGGGAAAACTGGATGTCCACAAACAAAAGAATAAAAACAGACCCTTATCTTACATCATATACAAAAATTAACTCAAAATGGATTAAAGACTTAAAGATGAGATCTGAATATGTAAAATTCATAGAATAAATCATAGAGGAAATTGTCATGACGCTGGTCTTGGTAATGTTTTCTTGGACATGACAATAAAGCAGAGGCAACAAAAGCAAAAATAGACGAGTGGAGCAGCATTAAAATAAAAAACTTCTGAACAGCAAAGGAAACGATCAACAGGGCAAAAAGTAACCTAAAGAATGGGAGAGGAGGGACGAGATGGCAGAGAAGTAGGAGACCCTGTTTCAACTGGTTTTTTAAACTGAGCTAAATATCTACCAGAACACTAACACCCATGAAATCAGCCTAAGATGTAGGATTATACACTTCTAGATCTCTGCAGGGAGAGAAGACATCAGTGGAGAGGCAAAGCAGAGTGGGAATGCTTGGATATCAGAGGATAAACAGAAGGGGGAGGGAGCCACCGGAAGTGACCCAATGGAAAGTAATATACCAAAATGAAAGTGCCCTGTGGGGATGCCTGGGTGGCTCAGTTGGTTGGACGACTGCCTTCGGCTCAGGTCATGATCCCGGAGACCCGGGATCGAGTCCCGCATCGGGCTCCCAGCTCCACGGGGAGTCTGCTTCTCCCTCTGACCTTCTCCTCGCTCATGCTCTCTCACTGCCTCTCTCTCAAATAAAGAAATAAAATCTTTTAAAAAAAAAAAAAAAAAGAAAGTGCCCTGTGATTGGGGACCAGCATTAACTTGGAGTCTGGTTAAAAGCACTCAAAAAGGGCAAAAGATCTTAAAGGGCAACTGGTGGAATCGGGCAGTCAGGGGCTGGGCCTAAGCCCATGGACCCAGGATGGCCACCACCCAGCAACCACTCAGTGACTCAGCAACTACCCATACCAGAGATAGTGTGGCAGAGCCTCCAATTTCTGGTCCCTGAGCCCCTGGGTTGCGAAGCTTGCACCACCGCTGGGCTGAGCACACTCTCACCCCCTCCCCCCCATGAGGGAGTCTGGTGGGTGTTCTCTAGAACCACAGCCTTTTGTGCTCTGCGCTCACTGCATGACCAGGGTCTGAACCGTACTCCCCACCTGCACCTGAGAGTGCTCTGCATGGGTCTCTAGGACTGGCCGGGGGTTTGGACACTCCCAGCCCATGCTTGAAGGAACTCCGGGAGATCTCTAGTTGGGTTCCTTCCGCTGTGACCTGAGCAACCTGAGCAACCATGAGGTCTGGACCCAGACAGCAGTCCTGGCAAAGGCAACCACCAGAAGCAGGCTCCCTCAACCAATATCGCTTATGGCGGCATGGGGGTGCAAAGACAAGTGGGTGCTTCTGGCGACCCCTGAGACAGTGGCTGTGGGTGTGCACTGCCTGTGGGACATTGCACAGTTCAACAGAGTTTTCAGAGGGAGAGTCTTGTGTGTTCTGGACCACCCAGAGGAGAGCAGACTGAGGCTTCTCTCTGAGGTAGAGGTATGGGTGCAGTTTGCTTTCCACTAAACCTCCGAAAAGCTGCAAAAAGCCACCAAAGAACAAAAACCTCCAGAGAACAAAAGCCTGAAAAATTGGTTTCCACAGAGCCCATCCCCTTGACAGGGACAGGAGGACTCAACCCAAGCAAGACTGACTGAAAAACAATGAGGCAGGTGCCCCTCCCAAAGAAAGCCAGCCAAAAGAACAAGAGGACAACCACCTCAGGGTCCCCATAAAACTGTAAAACCCCAACATCAGGAGAAAACAATATAATAAGCTCTCAGTATTGCCCTAAAACCTGTATATTTCATAGATAAAACTTTTATTTTTAATTTGTTCTCACTATTCTTGTTCTTTTTAATTTTTTAATCTACTTACCATTAACAACTAGAGGTTTAATACAGCATATTCCATAATAATCTTTTAACTTGAACTTTTTTCATACATATACCTGTTTTTTTCTTTTTCTTTTCTATTTTTTAATATACATATAGATAGAAGCTTCAAGGTAATCCTCTTTCCCTAATCAATACTACCCCTATATATAAACCAGTGTTATTCTCCCTTTATCTCTGGAAAGTTGAGTCCTTTAACAAAGATATCAAGATACACTCAGAAAGAATCAAAATTACCTTCCTTCCCCACATCAAAGGTTTATAACCACCCTCCCATCTTTTTCTGCTGTCAGTGTTTCTGTGTATTTATTTTTGTTATGCTATTATATAAATTTTATCCTTGGGGTTCATTTTGGATGGGTTTATTTTTGTCATTTACTTTTGTTAGTCTTTTTGTTTGTCCATTTTTTTTGTATACCTTATACATCTTACTTTGGGGGCTTATTCTGCCTGGGTCTTCTCTTTTCTCTCTCTCTCTCTCTCTCCTTCTCTCTCTCTTTTATCTTGTTTCTTTCCTTTTGGTCGTGACTTCCAATAGCTCCAAAGCCTTCCAGGGTGCACCTTGCCTGGATAGTGGTTGATATATTCAGCTATACATCCTCTCAAGCACCTCTCACCAAAATGACTAGGAGGAAGGACACCCAACAGAGGAAAAATTCAGAGATTGTCCCCTCTCCATAAGAACTATCGGAAAGGGACATAAACAGTATGTTTAAGGTTTAAAAGGGAATTCAGGGTAACAAATTATCCAGGCAATGGCAAGGTTGGAGAAAACCATTAGGACAACATAGAATCTCTAAGGACAGAAGTGAAATCTGCCTGGGAAGAAGTTAAAAATGCTATCAATGAGATCCAATCTAATCTAAATACTCTAACAGCTAGGGTAACTAAGGCAGAAGATAGAATTAGTGATCTAGAGGACAAACTGATAGAGAAAAAGGATCAGGAGGAGGCATTGAAGAAACAACTTAAAAGCTATGAAAACAGAATTAGGGAAATAAATGATGCCATGAAACCGTTCGAAAGTCAGAATTATTGGGATCCCTGAAGGGGTGGAGAAAGAGAGAAGACTAGACGATATAGTTGACCAAATTCTGGATGAAAATTTTCCCAATCTGGGTAATCATGTCCTAGAGGCAGAAAGAACACATCCCAAGATCAACAAGTCTAGAAAGACCTCGAGGCACTTGATTGTGAGACTGATGAATAATAATTTTACAAGAGCTTCTGAGGGCAGCTAGGGGGAAGAGATTCCTTACGTACAGAGGAAGGTCCATCAGAATAATGTCAGACCTGTCCACAGAAATAAGACAAGCCAGAAAGAGCTGGCAAGACATACTCAGAGACTAAATGAGAAGAACATGCAGCCAAGAATACTTTATCCAGCAAAGCTGACATTCAAAATGGATGGAGAGAAAAAGAGCTTCCAAGACTGGCAAGGTTTAAAAGAGTATGTGACCACCAAGCCGGCACTACAAGAAATATTAAGGGGAGTTCTATAAAAGAAGAAAGAACCCAGGAGTAATACAGAACAGAAATTTATAGAGAAAATCTATAGAAACTAGGACTTCACAAGCAACATGATGTTAATAAAAACATATCTTTGAATAATCACTCTCAACATGAATGGCCTAAATCCTTCCATAAAATGGCAAAGGGTTGCAGATTGGATAAAACAACAGTACCCGTCCATATGCTGTCTACAAGAGACCCACTTGGAACCTAAAGATACATCCTGACTGAAAGTGAAGGGATGGAGAAGCATTTTTCATGCTAATGGGCCTCAAAAGAAAGCTGGGCTAGTGATTCTTATATCAGATAAATTAGATTTTAAACTAAAGACTGTAGTCAGAGATAAAGAAGGACACTACATCATTCTTAAAGGGTCTATCCACCAAGAAGATCTAACAATTGTAAATATTTATGCTCCAATACGGGAGCAGCCAACTACGTAAACCAACTGTTAATCAAGATAAGGAGTCATATCGTTATGAATACATTAATAGTAGGAGATATTAACATACCACTCTCAGTAATAGACAGATAATACAAGTGGAAAATCAATAAAGAAACAAGAGCATTGAATGACACACTGGACCAGATGGACCTCATAGATATATACAGAACATTCCACCCTAAAACAACAGAATACTCATTCTCCTCGAGCACACACGAAACTTTCTCCAGCACAGACCACATACTGGGCCACAAATCAGGGCTCAACTGATACCAAAAGATTGAGATTATTCTCTGAATATTCTCAGACCACAATGCTTTGAAACTGGAACTCAACCACAAGAAAAAGTTTGGAAGGAATTCGAACACTTGGAAGCTAAAGACCACCCTGCTTAAGAATGTTTGGATCAATCTGGAAATCAAAGAAGAACTTAAACAATTCATGGAAACCAATGAGAATGAAGACACATCAGTCCAAAACCTACGGGATACAGCAAAAGCAGTCCTAAGAGGGAATTACATAGCCATCCAAGCCTCCCTCAAAAAAACTGAAAAATCCAGAATTCACTAGCTTTTTTTACACCTGAAAGTACTGGAAAATCAACAACAAATTAAGCCAGCCCCATGCACAAGAAGGGAAATAATCAAGATTAGAGCAGAGACCAATGAGATAGAAACTAGAGATACAGTAGAACACATCAACGAAACTAGAAGCTGTTTTTTTAAAGAATCCACGAGATCAATAAACCACTGGCCAAACTAATCCAAAAGAAAAAAGAGAGGACTCAATAAAATTATGAATGAAAAGGGAGAGATCATGACTAACACCAAGGAAATCATCAAAAATTATTATCAACAGTTACATGCCAATAAGTTAAGCAACTAGATGAAATGGATGCATTCCTGGAAATCTATAAACTTCCATAACTGAATCAGGAAGAAATTGACAACCTGAATAGACCAATCTCTAGTAATGAGATTGAATCAGTGATCAAAAACCTCCCAAAAAACAAAAGCTCAGGACCTGATGGATTCCCTGGAGAATTCTACCAAACAGTCAAGGAAGAAATAATACCTATAATCCTGAAGCTGTTTTAAAAAATAGAAACAGAAGGAAAACTTCCAGACTCTTTTTATGAAGCCAGCATTACCCTAATCCCCAAGCCAGGCAAAGACCCTATCAAAAAGGAGAATTTCAGACCAGTATCACTGATGAATATGGATGCCAAGATTCTCAACAAAATCCTTGCTAATAGGATGTGACAGTGCATTAAAAAGATTATCCACCATGACCAGGTGGGATTTATCCCTGGGATGCAAGAGTGGTTCAACATTTGCAAATCAATCAATGTGATAGAACAAATCAATAAGAGAAGAGAGAAGAACCACATGGTCCTCTAAATTGATACAGAAAAGCATTTGACAAGATAGAGCATCCATTCCTGATTAAAATGCTTCCGAGTATAGGGATGGAGGGAACATTCCACAGCTTCATAAAATCTATCTATGAAAAACCCACAGTGAATATCATTCTCAATGGGGAAAAGCTGACAGCCTTCCCTTTGAGATCAGGAATACGACAAGGATATCCACTCTCGCCACTGTTGTTCAACATAGTACTAAAAGTCCTAGCAACAGCAATCAGACAACACAAAGAAATAAAAGACAACACAAAGAAATAAAAACTGGCAAAGAAGAAGTCAAACACTCTCTCTTCACAGATGACATGATACTTTATATGGAAAACCCAAAGACTCCACCCCCAAACTACTAGAACTCATACAGCAATTCAGTAACATGGCAGGATACAAAATCAATGCACAGAAATCAGTTGCTTTCTTATACACTAACAATGAAAATATAGAAAGGGAAATGAGAGAATTGATTCCATTTACTATAGCACCAAGAACCATAAGATACCTGGGAATAAACCTAACCAAAGAGGTAAAGGATCAGTACTCGAGCAACTACAGAACACTCATGAAAGAAATTGAAGACGTAAAAAGATAGAAGACCATTCCATGCTCATGGAACAGAAAAATAAACATCTTTAAAATGTCTATACTGCCCAGAGCAATCTATACTTTCAATGCCATCCTGATTAAAATTCCACCAGCATTTTTCAAAGAGCTGGAACAAACAATTCTAAAATCTGTATGGAACCAGAAGAGATCCCAAATTGCCAAGGAAATGTTGAAAAAGAAAAACAAACCTGGGGGCATCACGTTGCCTGATTTTAAACTTTACTTCAAAGCTGTGATTGCCAAGACAGCATGGTACTGGCACAAAAATAGACACATAGACCAGTGGAACAGAGTACAGAGCCCAGATATGGACTCTCAACTGTATGGTCAACTAATCTTCAACAAAGCAGGAAAAAACATACGGTGGGAAAAAAAAAAAAAAGTCTCTTCAATAAATGGTGCAGGGAAAATTGGATAGCTGTGTATAGAAGAATGAAACTTGACTATTCTCTTATACCATACACAAAGATAAACTCGAAATGGATAAAAGAGCTCAATGAGAGGCAGGCAGGAATCTATCAAAAGCCTAGAGGAGAACATAGGCAGTAACCTCTTCAACATTAGCCACAGCAACTTCTTTCAAGACATGTTTCCAAAGGCAAAGGAAACAAAAGTGAGAATTAACTTTTGGGACTTCATCAAGATCAAAAGCTTCTGCACAGCAAAGGAAATAGTCAACAAAACAAAGAGGCAACCCATGGAATGGGAGAAGATATTCACAAAGGACACTACAGACAAAGGGCTGGTATCCAAGATCTATAAAGAAGTCCTCAAACTCAACACACACAAAATAGATAATCATGTCAAAAAATGGGCAGAAGACATAAACAGACACTTCTCCAAAGAAGACATACAAATGGCTAACAGACACATGAAAAGATGTTCATCATCAATAGCCATCAGGGAGATTCAAATCAAAACCACATTGAGATACTACCTCACACCAGTTAGAATGGCCAAAAACAACAAGACAGTAAACAACAAGTGTTGGAGAGGATGTGGAGAAAGGGGAACCCACTTATACTGTTGGGGGGAATGCTAGTTAGTGCAGTCACTTTGGAAAACTGTGGAGATTACTTAAGAAATTAAAAATAGAGCTACCCTATGACCCTGCCATTGGACTACAGGTATTTACCCTAAAGATACAGATGCAGTGAAAAGAAGGACCAACTGTTCCCCAGTGTTCACACCAGCAATGGCCACTGTCGCCAAACTGGGGGAAGAGCCAAGATGTCCTTCAACAGACAAATGGATAAAGAAGATATGGTCCATATATACAATGGAGTATTATGCCTCCATCAGAAAGGATGAATACCCAACTTTTGTATCAACATGGACGGGACTAAAGGAGATTATGCTGAGTGAAATGAGTCAAGCAGAGAGAGTCAATTATCATATAGTTTAACTTACTTGTGACGCATAAAGGAATAACATGGAGGACATTAGAAGAATGAAAAGAGAAGTGAATTGGGGGAAATTGGAGGGGGAGATGAAGCATGAGAGACTGTGGACTCTGAAGAACAAACAGGGTTTTGGAGGGGAGGAGGGGAGGGGGTTAGGTGAGCCTGGTGGTGGGGACTCAGGAGGCCATGTATTACATGGAGCACTGGGTGTGGTGCATAAACAATGAATCTTGGAACACTGAAAAAATAAAATTAATCTTAAAAGAGAGAAAAAAAAAAGAATGGGAGAAAATATGTGCAAACCATATGTCTAATATTAGGTTAGTACTCAAAATATATAAGGAACTCCTACAATTTAATAACAAAAATAAATAAATAATCTGATTTTTTAAATGGGCAAAGGACTTAAATAGACATTTCTCCAAAGATGACATACACATGACCAATAGGGTATGAAAAGATGATCAACACTTCTAGTCATTAGGAAAATGCAAGCAAATAAAAACCACAATGAGATATCACTTCTTATCTATTAGGATGGCTACTGTCAAAAAAAGAAAATGCCATCCACAAGATGGCTGAATAAGATGTCCCTTATTATATCCTCCCTTTAGCAACAACAACATAGCAGCCATCCATGGACAACATGCCTTTTGGGAGGTGTGAGATCCAGGTAGGATATGGTGAAATCCCAGTGCAGTACAAGAATGAGAAGAGCCATTTGGAAAAGACAGACCAGCCCCCTAGATGGCTGAGTCAGAAAGGCAGTTCCATAGACCTGAGAACTTGGCAACAAACCCATTTGTCTTTGCTTCTTGTCATCAAAAAATACACTGAGGGATCCAGGAGGAGTCTCGCCTACCAGTGTACCAGGTAATAAGAGTATAGATTTTGGTCCTGGCTGTGAACTCTGAAAGTGTCCTTTGAACTAACTCCAGCTTCTCTGAGCCACAGTTTAGGAGCTTCTGGAGAACACTGACTTACACAATCACCCATGAATGAAAGACCATTTATGGAAGTCAAGGAGTTTGGTAGAAGTACAAAATGCCATTGGAAAAACAACAACAAAAAATCAAAATTGGACACACTGCTGAGGGTAAGAGGAAAAAATTGACTTTATCGGCATCACTCCCAAGATAACAGAACTCAGTGCTAAGAGATCCCTGATTGACCCATGATATCTCTTGTTGTGGAAAGTGGCAATGTGTGAGTGAGTGCTTGACCTTCCCAGCTGTGCAGGATGCTACCAGAGAGAAAAGAGGTCCATCTTTCTCTTGCCTCTTCCACATTGAGTTATGACCTGAAAAACTAAGCCTGATGAGAATCTGGGAAAAGAGAAGCCAGAGCTCAAAAAGGAACAAATGAAAGGAATGTAGATTCTACTAATTATGTCCATCAGGAGGCCTGCTCATGAACCAGTGGGATGGACACCACCTGTGGATTCCCCCAGCTGGACCATGGGCATAGCAGTGTTTTGGTGTCTCTTCTAAATACTCCATTATGCAAAGGCTGACATCCTGGGTATGCTTTCAACAACAACAAGAGCAAAGCTTTTGTAGACAGCTGGTGAGCATGTGTAGAAAGCTGGCCCAAATTTGTGGACCTGGAAGGAACAACAGACTTGAGCATTTAGCACCACCCTTGGAAAAGCAGAACAGAGTTGTTCATACAGGGCCTAGCTCTAGAAGATTAAGAGAAGGAACACAAGCTTAAGAGCTCTGTCATAAATACATATGCAGATAGGGATGCCTGGGTGGTTCAGTCAGTTAACATATGACTCTTGATTTTGTCTCAGGTTATGAGACCAAGTCCCATGTTGGGCTTCACTCAGCACAGAGTTTGCTTGAGATTCTCTCTCATTCTCTCCCTCTGTCCCACCCTCCACTCATTTGCTCTCTTTCTCTCAATCTCTCTCTCTAAAATAAATAAATTTTACATATATATATATATATGCAGCTAACACTAGAGCACCACCCAAATATATTAAGTAAAATTATCTATAGTGGAAAATGATGCAATCTGATATATACAAAATCCTGGAGACTCCACCAAAAACTATTACAACTAATGAACAATAAAGTTGCAGGATAAAAAATCAACATTCAGAAATTAGTTGTGTTTTTATACACTAAAAACAATATCTGAAAAAGAAAGAAAATAATACCATTTACAATAGCTTAAAAAGTAACAACAGTAAAATTCAGGAACAAATTTAACCACATTTAAGCCATCTATAGATTCAACAGAATTCATGTCAAATTCCAATGGCATGATTTCACAGACAGAAGTTCATGGAACTGCAAAGACCCTGAATACCCAAAGCAATCCTGAGAAAGAAGAACAAAGCTAGAGGCATCATCCTTTCTGATTTCAAACTATTACAAACCTATAACAATCAAAGTCTTGTACTGGCATAAAAATGGACACAGACACCAATGTAAAAGAATTGAGAGCCCAGAAATAAACCCTCACATGTACAGCCAACTAACATTTGATAAAGAAGCCAAGAATACTCAAGGGGAATGTATAGTCTCATCCCCATAAATGGTGCTGGGGAAACTGTTTAATCATATGCAGAAGAATGAAATTGGACCCTATCTTACACTACTCACAAAAATTATTCAGAATTGGAATGAAACCCAATATTATAAAAGTCCTAGGAGAAAAGAGGAAAAAAGCTCCTTGACATTGGCCTTGGCATGGAATTTTTTTTTTATATGACACCAAAAGGACAAGCAACAAATATAAAATAAATAAGTAGAACTACATCAAATTAAAACAATAAATCTTCTGGGGCACCCAGATGGCACAGTGGGTTAAGCATCCAACTCTCAGTTTCAGCTCAGGTCATGATCTCAGGGTCATGAAATGGAGCGCTGTGTTGGGCTCTGCACTTAGTGCAGAGTCTGCTTGAGAGTCCCTCTTCCTCTCTCCCTGCCCCTCCCTACCCCTGCTCCTACTGTCTTTCTTAGATAAAATAAATACATCATTTTTTTAAAAAAATCTTCTGCCCAGCAAAAGAAACAATAAAAAGACAACCTACAGAATGGGGGAAATATTTGCAAATTATGTATCTAATAAGGGGTTAATATCCAAAATATGTAAGAAACTCATATAACTCAATAGCAAAACAAGACAACAACAAAACCAACAAACAAAAAAACACAAAAATCAATCTGATTAAAAAATAGGCAAAGGATCCGAATAGATATTTTTTTCCAAAGAAGAAACATACATTATCAGTAGGTTCACAAAATGATGCTTAATATCACTAACCACCAGGGAAATGTAAATCAAAAGCACAATGAGATGTCATCTTACACCTGTTAGAATGACTGTCTTCAAAAAGATAAGAGATAACAAATACTGCTGAGGATGTGGTAGAAAGGGACCCCTGTTCACTGTTGGTGGATACAAAAATTGATGCAGCCAGTATGGGTAAGAGTAGGGAGGTTCTTCAAAAAATTAATAATATAAATATCATATAATGCAATAATTCTATTTCTGGGTATACATTCAAAGAAATAAAATGGGGCTCTCAAAGAGATATCTGCACTCCCATGTTCACTGCAGCATTACTCACAATAGTCAAGATATGGAAACAACCTACATATCCATCTATAGATGAATGGATAAAGAAATGTGGTATATAAATATAAAATTAATTATTCAGTCATGAAAAAGGAAATCCTGCTATTTGCAACATCATGTATGGACCTTAAGGGTATTGTACTAAGTGAAGAAGTCAGACAGAGAAAACAAATATCTCATTTGTGTGTGGAATCTAAAAAAGATTCATTCATCTTGAATCTTAGAAACAAAGAGCAGAATGATGGTTGCTAGGAGATGAGTGGTGGAAAAAATAGGGTGATATGAGTCAGAGTGTATAAAATTTAAAATTCTAGTTGTAAAATGAATAAATTCTGGGATCCAATATATAGCATGGTGACAATGGTTTGTAATATTGTGTCATAAACTTGCAAGTTGCTAAGAGACTAAATTTTAAGTATTCACACACACAGACACACACACACACAAAAGAACAACCAAAAAAAAAGGTAATTATGTGAGCTATGGAGGTATTAACTATCCATATTAACTATCCATTAAGTACCCATATTAACAATCCATATCATTTTGCAGTAAATACATAAATCAACACATTGCATGAGTTCAAGAACACCACAATGTTATGTGTGAATTAAATTTCAATGAAATGAAAAAATAAGACTTTTGCATCATATTCATAAAAGTTTGGCTTTTAGTTTTCTAATGTATTATGGGAACCTATGATACACCACAAAGAGAATAATTAAAACAGCATTGGGATTACCTGGTCCTTAAAGGTTGGCAAATTTCTATGTGAAGCCATTTGGACATGGTAGTATGTGTGTGTGTGTGTGTGTGTGTGTGTTGTCGGGTACTTTAAAACAATTATTTTATATATTACTCCTATGATTATTGCTCCATATAGAATTTCTGTACTGGGGTCAGTTTTGGTCAATTTCATAATGCATTTCTGTTTATTTCTCCTTATATTTCTTGACGATCTGCTTTAAGAATGTTGGTGCTATGTTATCCAGTGCATAAATACTCAAAACTGGAGTTTTGGAGCACTTGGGTGGCTTGAGATTCTCTCCTTCCCCTCCTCACTCCCCTACCCATATGCATTCTCTCCCCCTCTCTCAAAGAAATAAATAAATCTTAGAGAAAAAAGAAAAAAATATATGTATTGGTGAGGATACAGAAAAACTGGAACCCTTATACAATGTTGATGGGAATGTAAATTGGTAGAAGCACTATGGAAAACAGTATAGAGATTTCTCAAAGAAATTAAAAGTACATCTATTATATGATCTAGCAATCCCATCTGAGTATATTTACAAAATATTTGAAATAATCTCAGAGACATCTACACTCCTATTTTCATTGCAGCATCACTCACAATATCAACATAAGAAAACAACTGAAACGCCCATTAAAAGATAAATGAATAAAAAAATTGTATATACATGCAAAGTAATATCATTGTCTTAAAAAAAGAGAAGGAAGTCCTGCCAAAGGACTTCACATGGCAACAACATGGATGAACCTAGTACACATTATACTAAGTGAAATAAGCCAGACAAAGAAGGACAAATACTACATGACAGCATTTATGTGAAGTATCTAAAATAGCCAGATCAGGGGTGCCTGGGTGGCTCAGTGGGTTAAAGCCTCTGCTTTCAGCTCAGGTCATGATTCCAGGGTCCTGGGATCGAGCCCCACATCAGGCTCTGCTCCACAGAGAGCCTGCTTCCTCCCCTCTCTCCCTGCCTGCTTCTCTTACCTACTTGTGGTCTCTGTCTGTCAAATAAATAAATAAAATTTTTAAAAAAATAAAAAATAAAATAGCCAGATCAAAAAAATAATAATAAAAGTAAAGAAATAAATACATAAAAATAGTCAAACTCATAGAACTAGAAAGTAGAATGGTGGGTGCCAAAGCTGGGGAAATGGGAAGTTTCTGTTCAACAGGTATAAAGTTTCAATTATGCAAAATAAGTTCTAGAGATCTGCTGCACAACATTGTGCCTACAGTAACACTACTGTATTGTGTGTTAAAATTATGAGGGTAGATCTCATTTCAAGTGTTCTTAAAAGAAAAAAGAAAAGAAAAGAAAATACTTACAAATTCTGTTGAAAATAAAACTTTATATAGAATGAATTGGAGAGGCACATCAAAATCTTTAAAAAATAAGACGATATTCTCTTCTGACAAATTCCATTTAGTTTCCATATTCAAGAAATTAGTATTTAAAAAAGAATATAAACTTGTTATTAAATTTCTTGAGGAACACATGATATTATATTTACCTGTGTATTCAAGGTGAAATCCTGCAGCAGAAACACTGATGTCTGATTGAAAATTTAGATATAGATTATTAGATGTACTATTCAACAGATGTGGTATTGTTGTTCCTGAAATGATAATTGAAAAGGCAAGTCAATGATCACATAAAGATTATAGTAAAACCAAGTAAGTTAATTACTAATCAGCCAATAGATTATCACTGAAATTACGTATTGGTTAAATGTTCTTTCAGGAATTTTTTTTTAAGATTTTTATTTATTTATTTGACAGAGAGAGATCACAGTAGACAGAGAAGCAGGCAGAGAGAGAGATAGGGAAGCAGGCTCCCTGCTGAGCAGAGAGCCCAATGCGGGACTCGATCCCAGGACCCTGAGATCATGACCTGAGCCGAAGGCAGCGGCTCAACCCACTGAGCCACCCAGGCGCCCACCAGGAATTTTTTTGATAAAAATATATCTTCCACATTTCTTTTTCATTTTATTGTTTGTGACTATCTCCAAAGAGATAGTCTTTGGATCACTTTGGGATCACTCTAGAGTGCTCCCTAAAAATAGGCAGAAAAAAGAGCTGGTTAAAGCAGTAAATTTTACAGTTCACCTAACATAAATGTTTTTAATGTCATGTGGATTTCAATTTTCCATGCATGAACTAACAGGAAACTTAATTTTAAAGTTTGCAGGTGATTTTTATAGTATAGTAACTTAAGATTATGTGTGGATTCAGAGGATGTATTTATTTATTGTCCTTTTAATTATATATATATAATACACAAATATATTATATATGCATTTCATGTATGTATGCTTTTCTATGTAGTTACTTAATTACTTCTATGTATTTCTATGTACTTACCTTTACCAGGTAAAGTACCTTGATGTATTTTATACTCTGACAGCAAAGCTGGTAAGTAGTGTTTGAAAAATCCCAATTATAAACTAGTGTTAGCCATGTCTCCCAGTAAATACATTATAATGATGTACTTCTGAATTTCTAAAGGAAATCAACTTGACTTTGTTTGATTACTGAGTTGAAAACATAAAATATCTGCTTGAACCAATTACTTCCTGACTATTTGACATTGAGTAATAATTCAAGATCCTTAAGATTACAACTCAAGCAGTTTCAAATGACAAGCATAAAAATAAGTGTCAATTCTATGTTTTTTTTTAAATTATGTTTTAACATAGCATATTATTTGATAGCATTGCAAAATTTTTCTGTAACAGTTACTTTATATACTTTGTACAACCCCGTGGACCTTAACCACTCACTGATCCTTCTATAAAAGAAGTCAGGACTAAATCATTATAGAGCACATAATTGCTTTGTTTTTGTTTTCAACCTGTTATCTGTCCATAGTATCCTTACTGAATCACTGAAGACAGAGGTGAATTTGACCTGCCCTTAGCCTCCTAGAGAATCTTAGCAATCAAGAGCTTTGGCTCTGGAGCCACACCAGCTGGGCTCCAATCTCATTCTAATAGCTGTACAAACTCAGGCAACTTAATCTCTCCAAGCTTCAATCACATACCAGAACTGCTAGAGAGAGCAAACAAGGAAATGGATGACAAGCCTCACATAGAGCTAGCACTTGGTAAATCAATAGTTGTTGTCACTTTTATTATCGTCACTGTTGTATTTATTATTAAGAAAGTGGGGACGCCTAGGTGGCTTAGTGGGTTAAATAAAGCCTCTGTCTTCAGCTCAGGTCATGATTTTAGGGTCCTGGGATTGAGCCCCGCATCGGGCTCTCTGCTCTGCAGCGAGACTGCTTACCCTCTTTCTCTGCCTGCCTCTCTGCCTGCTTGTGATCTCTGTCAAATAAATAATAAATAAAATCTTAAAAAGAAGAAGAAGAAGAAAGAAAGTATATCCCCAATCTATTCGAAACAAATGTATATTCAAAATATTAAGAGGTTTCTTCCAAGAAAGACTTCTACCTTAATCTATATATAAAATACTTTCTATGACTAAACCAAGTCACTCCTACTCCAGGTATTTCTTCTTTCCTTTTCTCCATGGTGATGCTGAAAAACTGGTTATCATACTCTATTTTAAAATCTATTAAAAACTTAAAACCATTCACACTGATTCATGTACATCTGAAAATAAGAAGTTGGTTGTTAAGCTATGTTCCTCTGTCTACAGTTAAAAAGTATAATAAAGTAAAAAGTTTAGTTAAAATTAGAGTAAGATTTTATTTCACTTTTCATACATTGGAAAAAGCTGTTAGATTATTGCATAAATTACCTTTAAAAACCTTAACAAATGTAAAAGCCTTCTGGTCTTGGTACCTGGGTATATATTAACTTTATATAAGTTTATTCATTTCATAGACATAATTTTATATTCTCTTTATTCTCACTCAACAGTACCTTGTAACATTTACCATGTTGTTACACAGTCTCTAAAATTATTTTAATGGTTGGATAACACTCTATTGAGTAGATAGAGCATAATTACCAAGCACTGTCTAAATTTTAACTATTTAAGGGCACACATATTATTCCTGAACCACAGCTCAGCTGAAAATATTACTATAAAGGCATCAATAAATAATTACATAAATATAGTAAGAATATAATAAGGTTTTAAACAGCAATTTCAATGTCATTACCTTTAATGCCTTTCAAACTTCTCACCTTGTAATTTAGTTCCCTGTGTATAGTTTATAACAAGCAATTTAAACAGCCAAGTCAAAGTTCTAGGAGCTCTTTTAAGAAGAGAGAGAGATTTTTATATTCCTAATTATATCTCTATTTTAATTAAGCTCAGCTCTTCTGTTTACCTGAATAACTTCCAAGTCGTGGAGCATTATTGTCTCCCCCATCATAGAAGTCCAGAGAATCCCAATTATGTTCTGTAGCAAAGCTCACAACTTGCACCTGTGAAATAATAATTTCTGATAAGAAAACACATTTCTAACACGATACTAATATTTCCGTCCTCCCCACCATATTAGAAAAGTGAACTCCTGGCTGGGACCATGTCACTGTGGCCCTCCACAGAAGGATTTTAACAGAACTGATCTCTGCCATTGTGGCACTAGCTTACATGAGCAGACTTTGGTGAGAAGAGCTGATGGGCACCTAGTAGTGTTCACTATGGGTATAACACTGATAATATCTGTCACCGTCTCACAGCATTCTCTGTGGCTGTGGGTTAGGGGGTGCCTGGGTGGCTAAGCTGGTTAAGCACCCAACTCTTGATATCGGCTCAGGTCATGATCTCAGAGTCATGAGATGGAGCCCCACATGGAGCCAGCATCCACTCAGCAGGGAGTCTGCTTGTCCCTCTCCCTTCCCTTCTGCCCCTTCCCCCATTCTTCTGTCTCTCTCTGTCTCTATAAATGTAAAGTAAATAAAGATATAAAATCTAAAAAAATAAAAATAAAAGCTTTGGGTTAATTAATGCCTTAGTGCCAGGAACCCCAATGCATGTCCTAAACAACTGGTTAACTTTTATGTTTTGGAGTGTTAGATTCTTGCCAGTTTAACTAGGCTTATACTGGATATATTTCATTTAAAAAATTAGCATTATTATCCCCTATGCACATTTTTAATAGGTCTCAATATGGATGACCAAAATTATACTTAATAACTCATTTGGGTACATCTTTTAAGGATTATTTTTATGAATGGAGTCATAATAACTAAATTACTGTGAAGGTCCCTAAAGTTGATAAGGGAAATGCTGGAGTACAATTCTCTCCTATTAAATTTTATTTAAAGAAAGAGGCATGTGTTACTTTATTGCCCTTCACTTGGCACAGCTTGAGGTTTGCAAGACCCACAGGAACCCCACAACTGTGGATGTGATCTTTTTTCCCTTTGTGGAGTATATTGTTTTGGAGGAAGGGAAGGACTAATTCTATAACAATAAATTTGTATAGCTAAAGTCTGTTATAACTGTAAACACTGCACTCATTCACTAAATAATTGTAACAATGACATTCATTAAAAATTTCTTATCCACAAAATAGACCATCATCATTCTTCCCGTCAAGTGAATGCTGGTGCCTCTTTTCCAGGGGTGTGTGCCACATGGCAACAGATACCCTGCCTGTGTGACAGGCATGAGGCCCAATGGCAATGTTCCAGGTCAGGAAGAAGAATGGAATTAAAGCTGTATGATTGTAATATTACCACTACCTCCTTTAACAATGATCAATTCTCTCTTTATATCTGAATTTTCTTTTCCTACAATTCAGAGGAAGAAAAGTTAAAAAAAAAAAAGAAAAGAAAAGAAAGTAAGGATTCATGCAGGAGTTGACATTTGGGATAAGCCAAACATATTGAGCAGTTTTCCACTGAAAGAAATTACTGAGTTATAAAAATGTAGAGGGGGCAAGCCATGAGGTGGATTTAGTGAGCCATTGGTAATCCAATTTAGCCACAGTAGAAAGTATTTACATAGGAGGAAATATGCATACAAAGTTAGGAAAAGCAGAGAAAATTTAGAGTCAGCTTAGTGGAGTGAAGATGCTTGGATTTGCAGATTCTTGGCTCCCTCCACTGGCTGCCATGTAATCCTAGAAGAGCTGTTAATCTCTCTATGCCTTCAATCGCTCTTATAAATCATTATAGTAAAGGTACCTAATTCATAGAATTGTAAAAATTAAATTAATTTTAGTTGAGAATAGTGTCCAGTGTGTATAAAGGATTTAATATATCTTAGTTGCGGGAGAGATTGGCCAAGAGACTACAAAGACTGAACACCACCACAGTAATTTTGTGACTGAGTAGTCCACTGAAGGTTTTAGGAGGAGCAAAATCTGACCTGCTTTAAGTACTGCATGGCATTGGATGAAAAAAATATAAGTGAAAAGATGATTTCGGTGTCCACTGCAATAGTCGGTGTGAGAAACAATGAAAGACTGAAGTAGGTTGGAAGCAGGAATAAATAGTAGAAAGGGGGACAGAGATGTCACATGTATTGCTACAGGGGAAGTTACTGGATTTTGTGTAATCTGAATAAGGGAAGGAAGTGAGAGGGAGGACTTAAGAATAATTTATCTTTTTTTCCTGAGCTATGGAGATCAGAGGGGTGGTGAGAACAAAAATGAAACATCTGTAAGAAAGCCTATTATCTTCATGAGAAGAAATTTTGTTTAATTCTGGATACATACATATGTATAGCAGACTGAATACTGGCTCCAAAAATATCAGGTCCCCTCATCTCTGGTGCCTACACATATTGCCTTACAAGGAAGAAAAAATAAAAAGGCCTTTCAGATGCAATTAAACTAAACATCTTGAGATAGAGAGATTATCCTGGATTATTCAGATAGGCTCTAAATACAATCATAAGATAGATGTCAAAGGAGATTTGACAAAGACAGAAGAAAAGAAGGCAATGTGGCCATGTGGGTAAAAAATGGAGACATACTGTCAGACACCAAGGGCTGCCAACAGCCACCAAAAAGTTAGAAGAGGCAAGGAAATGTCTCCCCTAGAGCCTGGGCAGAGGGAAAATTGGAGGGTCAAAGCACAGCCCTGTCAGCACCTCAGTTGCTGCTCAGGAAACTGCTTTGGGACTTCTAGCCTCCAGTATTTTGAGAGAATAAACTTCTGCTATTTTATTTATTTATTTATTTACTTATGTAAACTTCTGCTATTTTAAGCTATCGTCAAGTGCATGGGAATTTGCAGCAGCCACAGAAAACTAACATAATTTGCCACTTGGAGTCTGGGCACATTGTGAATGTTGTTTGGCACAATAAACACTGAGGTTGTGGGAGACTCAAGTAAATGACTGAGGATCCACAATGACAAAAAGCCCAATGAGAGTCAAAGTAAAAGATTTTTAAAAGAAGCAGCTATTGATTTCAGCGTTAAGAAAAATCTTGCATTAGGGGGCGCCTGGGTGGCTCAGTGGGTTAAGCCTCTGCCTTCAGCTCAGATCATGATCCCAGGGTCCTAGGATCGAGCCCCACATCGGGCTCTCTGCTCAGCAGGGAGCCTGCTTCCTCCCTCTCTCTCTCTCTGCCTGCCTCTCTGCCTACTTGTGATCTTTGTCTGTCAAATAAATAAATAAAATCTTAAAAAAAAAAAAGAAAGAAAGAAAAATCTTGCATTAGATGGAGCTATCCATCACGGCAACACGATAGCTTTATGAGGTAATGAGTTTCCAATCACTAAAACCAGATATTCCTCATATAGACATTCAAATCTCATTTTAATTTGCTTGCCAGATTATATTAACTCATGATGATCATTCTACAAATTGACACAATTAAGTAACGAATGTTGTTTTCCCAAGGTTATTCACATAAAGAGTGTTCTTCTGCTTGATACTCTGTTATTAAGCCCTTTTGGAATTCTCCATCAATAGACTTTGCTAAAATAGACAGGCAAATGAATACACTAGTCTCCACAAAGTTCTCATGTAAACTTAATATAACAAATCATTCCATTTGTTGAAGCTATTTCTAAAGATAGCTCTATTACTCTATAACATTTGGACTTTTTTCAGCATTTTTAAATGTTTCTTCTTTCCACCACTGGTTATCCCATTTCATCTCAGAGAGAATTTATTGAATATTCATATAATTCTTAATTCACCCAGATATTCATCCTAACTGAATAAAATAAAATAAGCATTGCTTTAAACCTGATATAGTAGTCAGGTAGCTTTTAGGTAAAGTTAGTGAAATTTCAAATATAAATCACATATTACATATGTGTGTGCATGTTACATAATTTCCTATGATTTAGGGATATGTCTAAAATTACCATACATATAAGTGGTTAATTAGAAGAAAAGTGTTTGGCAGTCCTTTAGAGTATTTAAAATTAAAAACCCAGTACACTTCACACTCTGTAAGTCTGATAAATGCTCTGTTAAATTCAAATCCTGTTTTCTAATGTGTGATCATTAAATAAAATGATTCCTCAGTGAAAAATTTTATAGTGTTATTGATATTAAGGGTCCAACTTTGAGCAGTGTTGGGGTAGGATAAGTGATACACAATGCCCTTTGTCTTCAGAGGTCTTAGTTCATCATGCTGCCTTAACCCCTTAAAAGAGTCCAAAACTCCACTGCTTGGGGAGGTATACATTGGTTCATTCCAAAAATATTTACTGAGCATGCTAGCTGCCAGAGCAGACTTAGTGCCCTCATGAGCTTACGGATAATTAAGTAAGTTATAACAGTAAAATGTGATGGGTGTTATAATAAGGAAATTACGGGGACCTATGAGAACATACAGCAAGGGACTTAACCTTTTCTCAAGTTCATGGAAAGTCTTTCACAGGAACTGTTTTAAGTTGAGACAGAAATGATGACTAAGAATAAGCCAAATAAAGGGAACTCAAGAAGAGTGTATCTTGCAAAGGGAGCAACATGCACAAAGGCCCAAAGGCAAAAGAGAGCTTTTATAAAAAACTAAAGTAGTGTAAACAGAAGAGATAAGAAATGAGGACAAAGCACAAAGGCATAATCACCTTGTCAAGAAGTTAAGGATAGAGGGGACAGTTGAAGTATTATAAGCAGGAAAGTGGCGTTATTGGGTTTTTAATTTGGGGTTACTCTCTTTGCCCACTGAAGAATATATTGGGGGAGAAAAAGAACCTGGGAGAAGGATGATGACCACCCAATCTTAAGTGGTAAAAATTCGGATAGAGAGAAATAGACTTACTTGATTTGTGAAAGACAGACCTGACACTGACATATTTCATTGTATAAAGTAGGAGAAGAAAAAAAAAATCATCAAGATTTCTGGCTTCTGCAACTGAATAGATGAAGGATTCATTCCAAGACAGAGTACACTAGAGGAGCTCCATAATAATGAGAAAAAATCATGAAGTCAATTTTGAACAGGTTGAATTTGAAATTCCAGCAAGAAATTTAGCTGAACGTGCCCGTATGACATTCAACTTAAGTGAAAGGTCTGGGTTAGATATTTAGGTTTGAGACCCAATATTTATTCAGTTCTTCATTAAAAAAAAAAAAAAATGTTTTCTGATGGTCTATGATGATGCAGGTCCTGGGGATCATCAGCACAAAATGGTAGCCAAAGACATGGAAGTAGATAAAATGGCAGGGAGAATGGTGTATGGTAAGATGAACAAACACCACACAATCTCTTAAGTGCTATATCTGATGTGGTAAGTAGAAAGATATAGTTCCTAGATATAGAAGGAAGAGCCACTGATGTAAAAAATAAAACAAAGTCCAAGAGAGTATTGGTACTGTGAAAACTAAGGAGGAAAACCATGTTTTAAGAGTGACAAGAAAAGGGACGGGATTAGAATGTTACTGTCAGAATAAGTAGAATGGGCAAAACAATGCATTTACTGACCTATAGGTCCTCAGTACTGACCTATACTGACCTATATGCGTGGCTCATTTAGAGCACTGAATTAGGCTAAAGCCACATTGCAGGGCTCAAAAACAAACAAACAAAAAAAACACACAGGAATTAGAGGGGAAATGCTAGGGTTTGCTTTTTTATTATTATTGTAAGCTGAGACAGAAATGGACAAGCTGATAAAATTTAGAAGCTCTAGGATAACCTTCATAAACTCACAACTACACAGAATAGCAAATATTCTATGAAGGTTCTAAAGTTATCACCTGCTTTCAGATTTTCTATACGACCTGGAACATGGACAATTCTAAAATCTTTGTTCATTCTACTGGTCATGAGATAGGATTTACTTGTTTTCCCAGAATTTTACAGTTTGGCCATAAAATGGTACCACAGCTAGTAAGAATAAAAGCATAGATCTAAAGTCTTTTCATTTTTTAATGTCCTTTAAAACACTGTAATACATTTCATATTTTCTCATTGGTTTACTGACTTATTTTATTCCTAGCACCTGTCAAGTGATTTTTTTTTAAAGATTTTATTTATTTATTTGACAGAGACAGAGATCACAAGTAGGCAGAGAGGTAGGCAGAGAGAGAGGGTGAAGCAGGCTCCCTGCAGAGCAGAGAGCCTGATGTGGGGCTCAATCCCAGGACCCTGAGATCATGACCTGAGCTGAAGGCAGAGGCTTTAACCCACTGAGCCACCCAGGTGCCCCCGTCAAGTGATTTTTTAAAAATTTTCTGAAAAATTACAAAGATAAATTCAAAAAGGTGATTTTTTAAACTAAAATTTATACTACTAATTTCAGTTTTAATGAATGATTTCTTGGCTATGTTTTCCATAGCTAATAGATATCTCAAGTTTCCAGAGGAAAACCTTATGATTCAGTTGGAGAAGTAATCAATTTACTTTTATGAAAATAGATTGTAAGGACCTATTTTATATTTTTATTTTAACCAGAGGCTTCCATTGAGGTTAAACAATAAAACAATAACTTTGTTGTTTAACCCTTAAACTGTCCCAGCTCCCCTTCCCCCAGGGGGACTGACTTAAAAACAAGTCCCAGAAACCAGCCTCAGGTAACAAAGCTCAAATACTGGGGTGGGTCAGGCCAGGTGGAGACATTGGATCAGTGGGGGCACATACTGTCTCCTAGCTACCAAGGTGATGGGCTAGTTTCCATGGCTACTATGGGGTGAATTGTAATTCAATTAGCTACCTGTGTGTGGCTGGGCCCAACCACATGGCCTTTGCTCTATAAAAGTTAGTCTGGAAATCAGGGAGGGGCCGTCCTCTCTGTAAGGGGCAGCCCCGACCGGTTTGTTTGACGGTCAGTCTGATTCTTGATGCTTGGCGGGAAATAAAGCTTTGCTTGACCTTCACTTTGTATCAGTCTCGCTCCTTTATCACGGACCCATTTTGGGGGCATAACATAGATTATATAATATTTTGTGAAGAATAATTACCTTCCATAGAATATATACAGACTCAGGAGTAAAATGCCATCAATTTACCCAGAAATAACCTCCTTCTAAAACAGAGTAACAAGTCAAATTTCTCTTCCCCATTTGTAATAATATGGTATATCATATTGATTATAGACTAGCATCCATGTGCCTTGCTAACATAGAACTGATTTTGTTCAACTAAATGAGGACAATACACATCAGAGGAAGTCAAGCCCCTTACTTAATCTAGGTACTTAATATTGAAATCATAATAAATCTTTTGCTACTGGCCAGTATATGGTTTAGGAATGGATCTGCTTGCAATTTTGATCAATAGTACACGGAGGGAAATCTACTGGAGGGATTTCTAAAAAAAAATTTTAAACATTTTTTTTATGTTTTAACATAAAACATTCCATTTTGGCTGTTGGCCATTGCTGTGTAAAGCTGTTACGTCTAGAGCTTTTGTAGCCATCTCAAGATCATGAGAAAAGAAGCTTAAGAACTTAGTCAACATGCTAAAATGGCAGAGAAGAGAGAGAAAAACCTGGATCAAGAAAGACACAACTAAACCTCTGAAATAAATAACCTTTACCCCCTGATTCCATGTCATGTAGAGCAACATATTTTTTCTTATTGCTTATGCCTTCTTGAATTGGTTTTCTGTTTTTTGCAGGTGGGAACATTAATAAGTATATTTCTATTTACATTCAACCATACCAGTGAAAAGCACTGGCTAAACCTTGAGAAGTAACCTGCAACCTGTCATCTCTGAAGAGGATTAACTTCAAACATACAATGAAAAGGAGAAAAATTTAAATTTCCTTACTTGAATGCCAGCTCCCTCTGGCACTGTGATCTTCCATACACAATTCAGATTGTTGTCATAAGGCTCAGGGTATCCAGGAGACAAAATAGTCCCTTTGCGCTTAGTTAAAATTCCACCACAGGGCACTAAAAGTAAAACAATTCAAGAGAGGGAGTTAATTCTAATGCAAAGGATTAAAATAAGAGAAAAGGTCAGAGATAACATCTTAGACAGATACTAGAATTGCAAACACAGCCAAATCTTACTATTTTTTAAAACTCATAAGAACAATGAAAATTAAATCTTTCTCCCTAAAAACTTTTAAAAATAATTAGACGACATGAATGGATAACCTTACAATGGCATATCTAAAATCATACAACTATTAACTCAATGACAGGCTATCACTTCCAGTATATTACTAAAAAGTGCAATGGAACATTTGCATTAAAATCGCTCATGTCTAGAAATGGAATTTTTTGAAGAATTGTATTTATGATTTTTTTCTTTATGCATCTTTTAAAGAGTAATAGCATCTCTTCAGGAGTAATCAAGGTGGTAGCAACATTTATACAGAGCCTACTGTTTGACTAAGACTTTTAAAAGCAGTGTACAGATTTTTAACTCATTAAAGCCTCCCAACAATCCAATGAGATATAAATATTCTCCTTATTTTACAGGAAATAGAATCACTAAGGAATTAAATAACTTGCTTGAGATCACAGAGCTAGTAAGAGATGAAGATGCAATTTGAATACTGATAGTTTGGCTCCATAGTCCATGTCCTTTGGTGGAAGAGGAAACGATATGGGGCCAGTCTGGTTATTGCCAGTACAGTATGACAAGAAAAAAAAATGTGTAGACCTGCTCTGAAGTCAATAAAGGCCTCTATCACTTTTTAAAAGTACTAAGTATTAATCTTAAAATGCCCCTACCATTGGTACTATCAGCTTGGCTCTGGGCATGACCTATCTTACAATGGTAAATACTGTGTGATATTAGATATGTTCCTTATACTCGCTGAAACTCAGAAATTTTGTATGTGAAATGATAACACAGTTGTTTAAAAAAGGGCTTTTGTGAAAAATATATAGATAGGATAATGTACATAAGGAAGCTAGCACATTGCTTGGAACACAGGGAGAGGTCAATAAGATATACTTCACTTTATTATTTCCTTTCACAACTATTATTATTTTAGATACCACTGGCACTCTGATGCTTGAGCATTTGTTGTAGTCTCTTTATAACAGTGAGATATCAGGATATACCTTTTATAATAATTTTTTTAAAAGTTAGTTTTCTGCTACTTCCAAAGCCTAAAGCAAAAGCACAGGACCGTTGCTCAGAAGAGTGGTACAAACATTTTTAATAGTGTAAGAATGTATCTTCAAAGAAAGTCATTTTGTTATAATTTCCTATAAATACACATTATTGGGTTCCATATTAATTCAGGTTAAATGGATGAGAAAAAAATTAGCTCCTTTAAACATAAAGCCAACGGTTTTAGGTGACTTAAGAATTAACGTGCTAGGAATGGAAGAATATAATAGGGATTCTTCTATAAGACTTCTATAATAGAGATTCAGCCCCCAAAACAGATTAAAAATAAGTGATTGATGAAGTGCTGATTCTGAGTTCAAAGAAAGTACGGTTGGTCTTCTACATTGGCATTATCCTACCTGACTCTCATTTTTGTCTCGGTTACTACATTAATCATACAATGGGCCTTGTCACAGTGGGTATACTATCGATGTAATATGTCTTGTTATTATTAAAATGACCTTTTTAAAATTAAAATTTGATCACGTTATTTCACTGTTGAAAATCCTTCAAAAATCTCCCTGTTGTGTCAATTCTAAAGATAAATACAGTTAACTTTATCAGTCTCTAACTGCATCTTCGGGCTTATAGGTACCCATGGTTTCCCAATATGTCACCATCACAATCCCCCATCCCAGTTCAACCTACTGAACTAATATACTCTCTTAATAGTGATTTGGTATGTCCTTCTCCCACATAGCAAGCACTACCATACATGGTCATTCAATGTTGGTTTTACCTATTTACTTCTTTGCTAACTCCCGTATTTGTTAAGTGTCCCATAGTTTTCCACAGCACCAAGTTCTTTCCTAGAGAATTCTGTCATAGTATAGCTCATGTTATGTTTTCATGTAACTTTTAATTTTAGGCTCTTCCAACAGACTGAAGGCTGAGAAGATGAAGCAATTAACTATTTGTCTGGAACTCTTGGCTCACTGTGGCGCCAAGATTCTAACTCATTTACCCTTCATATTCTAAGGTTTCCTTCCCTGCTGCTACAGTGACAAATCCCCTCTTCCTCACTTTCCAATCTGTCCTCCATCCATTTCATCAGGCTTTTGTCTTCACTCCCTTGAAATGACTATGCCAAAGTCACCAAAATATTCTTGTTGCAATGTGTTATTCAATTCTTTTTTTTTTTTTTTAAAGATTTTATTTATTTATTTATTTGAGAGAGAGGCAGTGAGAGAGCATGAGCAAGGAGAAGATCAGAGGGAGAAGCAGACTCCCTGTGGAGCTGGGAGCCTGATGCGGGACTCGATCTCGGGTCTCCGGGATCATGACCTGAGCCGAAGGCAGTCGTCCAACCAACTGAGCCACCCAGGCGTCCCTGTTATTCAATTCTTAATTTGCATTTTGCTCAATCTTTGAGTAATTATCTTTTCCTTTTGATCACTTCATCTACCTTGAGCCTTTCTTTGGCCACAAAGACACCACACTAGCCTGCTTTTTTCTATACCACTGGTGATACAATCAATCTTATTCCTCCTCTCTTCCTTTCTTTTTCCTCGTCCTTTCTTCTTCTTTCTTTCCTTTCTTTCTTTTCCTTCCTTCCTTCCTTCCTCTCTCTCTTTTTCTTTCTTTCACCTTTTCTTTCTCTTGTCTTGTCTTCTCTTCGTTTCTCTTCTCTTCTTTCTTTGTAGCTTACCCTCCTCCCTTGATCTTTTAAATGTTGTAACACTCTCTGACCTAATCCATCTTCTCTTTTCTTTCTAACCATCATCTCTTAAAAATGCCATTTTTATTTCCATGTCATCAATATAGTACGACTACTAATTGTTTATTATCTCAAATTCTGACTTTTGCTCAGAATCCTGCAATAATATGCCTAATAAGCCTCTGAAAACTAATATGTCTAAAACAATACTTTTGAAATTTTCTTTTTATCTATACAATTCTCCATCTCAGTAAATGTCACTATCATTCACCTAGCTCTACACCAAAAATCTAGGATTCATTCATCTTAATTTCTTTTCTTATATTCAAATTCATATTTACATCTATGTTCGATCTATCAGTAAACTTTCCCATCGCCATTTAAAAAAGTATATCATGAAGCTTATCAATTCTCATCCCTATGATCTTCAATAAAATTACCCTTACTTATCCTCTCCACTATTGCAATAGCCTGCTGTTTCATCCTCTTGCTCCTACTCCATCCCTCTTTACACAGTGATTTTTTAGAAAGTAGCACAATGAATTCTCTTAGAGAAAATTCTGCTTAGAGAAAATTCAAGCGTCCCACATACTTTGAGGATCCATATGACTTGGCCTCTGCTCTGCCTCCCCAGACTCTTCTATCATGCTTGCCATCATTCACTCTGCGCCAGATACCTGGGATTCTTGACGTGGCTTGAACATGTCAAGATCTGTCTCTGCCTCATAGTCTATACACATGTTTACCTCAAAGATTTTATAATCCCCTCCATTCATTTCATATATATGTATATAAAACAGCAGCATGCTCTGGGTGTCTTAGGACCTCCGCCCTTTCTTTACTTTTCTCCATAGTATATACTACTATCTGAAAGAAGAGAACACATCACTGGTGTGTTGCTCAGTCTCCCTCTACTAAAATGTAAACTCCAAAAGGGCAGGAATCTTATCTTCTTATTCAAAGCTAGATGAGAGATTGATACTTGGTAAGCACTCACTAAATGCTTCTTGAATAAACTGTTGACAGACTGGTTGTATATCTGTGATATCTGTGTATATATTGTGGTTATAGGTTCCTGTTCATCATTCCTGCATTATTCCTTTCTCCCAGTGATTTCCTAAATAAGCCATATATAACAATACAAAGCTTCATATTACTGTATATAAATATACTATAAAAGTATCCCCAGAAAGGCATTACTATACATAGGATATTTTATAGTTTTAATTCCTGCATATATTACTTATCTGAATATTTGTTTCCTATTTTAAAAGATACATATTTCCCTACTGATCAGTAATACACTATATAACTTATGGATTAAGAGAGCAATGGGCTTTAGACAAGCATCCTGTGTTCAAATACTGATTCTGCTTTTATCTGTAAACCACAGAGTTTTTACTCTCTTAAGAGAAACAATCTTATCTACCTCCTGGTATTGGTATCAACATAAAAGAAAAAAAAAGAGAAAGAAAATGCTTAATAGTGCTTCTTATAAATACTAATTGCTATTTATTATTATTTTGAGTAAGCTTTTCATGGATGAATAAATGGATAAATAAATGAATCAGTGAATGATCAGCTCCTGTATTTACTTCCTCATCAATTTCTCTACGGCTCTAAGAAAAGATGATATAAACGGGATGTTGTCATGGAGAGAATACAAGTAAAAGTAGTTCTTTCTGAGATTCTAAAGTTTCTGTGGGGGAGGGGAGGCAAACAGATAAAGGTGATGGGATAAGCAGCTAATTAAAGACTTTCTGCCTAAGGGCAATAAATGGCAGGTTCAGGGGCTTTTCAAAAGAGACTTCCCACTAACAAAAGTACTTATGCCTAAGGCCATATATTGTCAGAGCTATTAGTGGCTGCAGGGGGTTATTTGAATCACAGAGTCTCAGAGGGAGGAGAGCTTGGTGTTTTATGAGACTTAAAATTTTAAGAAATCTGAAGTGTAACAAGGTCAAATTTGGAAGATAAAAACAGTCTTTGGCATATTTTTCAGATTTGTATTTATTCCAAGTCCAATGTTCTTATCAAAATATCATTGTACTTTATTATAATTTGCCTAAGAATGGCTGGATATGACAGATTTGTGCACAATTACTAAGTATCACTTACATACTGGTCATTTAAACTTGTAGGTCCCCTACCTTAGTATTTGACCATGTTAACTGTAAGGACCACCCACATGTCATGACTAATGGGGCTGCTTTTCACTCAACAGTTTAATTTTAGTCTGTCAGTTTTTGCAAAATTATGGAACATTTCATTGTGTTTTACTATAACCAAAAAAAAAAAAAAAAAGAAAGTGTTGGTAACCATAGTAAGAACCGTGAAACTAAAATAATGCAGAGGAGATGGAAATCATTAGGAATGTGGAAAGCTGCCTTTTGGTTTCAGATGGATGCTCACTTGGCTTAAGTTGTTAACTGAGTATTCACGTAATAGTAAACATAGAGAAAATACAATTATAAAATCTGGTAAATAGATTGTCAAAGATTATAGCTAAACTGTAAAGAGTAAATAGAGAATTTGTTCTCTCTCAGAACAATACTACCCAGATCATATGTAAATCTATTGTTTGCTCTTTCCTACAGAAATAGTCTCAGAAGAGTTCCAAACTTCCAATGGCTTGTAAAGGTCTAAGCAAGCAAAGTGAGCAAGAGCATCAGCATCTGGTGAGGAGGGTATGTGTTGTAATGAGCACTGGGTATTATATAAGACTTATGAATCACAGACTTGTACCCCTGAAACAAATTTAAAAAATTAATTAAGAAAGCCTGAAATTGAAAATACATGGCCCCTGGATTTGGGAACCATCCAGCTGTTTGACCTCTACAAGAATTCAGGAAATTATCACAGCTAGTTGTTAAAATCCATTCCCTGAGTGAATGTTTATTGAATATCTATTATATGCCAAATCCTCTTTTGGAAGAACATAAAAAAAAAAAAAAATAGTGTCAGGGCAGAGGAGGACAAGAAAGACTAAGAAACTGCAACCAAAACAAAATAAACAAAAAACAAAATCCTGAACGACATATAATATGGTGGATGTTTGTCATTAAAGAAAAGCAGGGTAAAGGCATAGAACAAATGGAACATGGGTAGCAGAAAATTATTTTGGATAGGATGTTCAAGGAAGATTATCAGGTTGAATGAAGTGATGTAGTAAGCCTAAAAGATATCTTTGGGAATGCATGTTCCAAGCAGAAAAAACAGAAAGTTCAAAGATCTTGAGGCAAGTAATATTTTATTCATGAACAAATGTTGACAATGAACTAAAATTAAAGATAATGCTTTGGGGTACCTGGGTGGCTCAGTAGGTTAAGCATCCAAGAGTTAAGCAACTCTTGATTTTGGCTCAGGTCATGATCCCAGGGTTGTGAGACTGAGCCCCACGTTGGGCTCCACGCTCAGCAAGAGTCTGCTTGTCACTCTCCCTCTGCTCCTTCCCCTCCCCACTTCAAATAAATAAATAAATACAATCTTAAAAAAATAAACAAAATTAAAGATAATGATTTGATACTAACCTAAAGATGACTGTGTACTTGACTCTCATAGTTGAATCTTTAAGGCATCAAACCTTTTCCTTTTTTGAATATTTTAAGATGCAATTATTTTTATTCAGAACAGTTTGAAGCTAAAAATATTTACAATTAAAAATAGAAATACATGTATATTTTCATTTGGCAGTTAGACCAAATGGTAAAACTTAAACTGAGTTATCATCTGAGTGCCATTTAGAATCACCACCCTTCTAGTTTTGGACTCAATTTTATCATTAAGATAAAAACATAAACCTTAGTAATAATATAGGGGTTTTCTTCCACTTTAAATAAAGATGATTTATTTTTAGGGTTTAGAATTTGTAGTCTCCTTATGCCACAATATATTCTTTTTCTCTCTTTCTCTCTTTCCTTTTCTTATTCTTAAAATATCCTTTCTTTCATTTTTCTGGTTTTATTCCTTCTTTAATGTCTTTTTATCTCTTCCTCTAACCCTGTCTCATTTTCATAGACAAAAGAAATTTCTTTGAATAATCAAGTTTTTTAACTTTTCAAGAACAGAAGGAAAGTCTGAATGAAAATCTTTGTTAAATATACATAGTCAAAACCAATTACAATCGTATTAATCACTGTTTAATTTTTTTTTTTTTTTAAGATGAGCATACAGCAGAGGGAAAGAAAAAATCTTAACCAGGCTCCATACCCAGCTCGGAACCCATTGCAGGGCTGGTTCTCATAACGCTAAGATGATGACCTGAGCCAAAATTAAGGGTGAGATGCTTAACCAACTGAGCTACCCAGGTACCCTACCACTGTTTACATTTTAACTTCATTTTAATTTTATACTTTCACATAAAATGAGAACAAACCAAATCATGAACATATGCCTATTATTTTAAGTTGGTTCCCTTTCAACCATTTGTCCTTAAATATGGCAATTGGTAGAAAGAAATTTCAGTCTCCCAAAATTTAATATTTTATTAAATTAATATTTTAATAAAAATTTTAAAATAACTGCTATTTTTATTTTAATTTTAATAAATAATATTTATTTTATTTTAATAACTGCTATTATTCTCAAGAAAATTGTTATTACATGTCATCCAATGTCTTTCTTAAAAGTTTTAAGTGCAAAAAAAATGTTGCATTCAAGGAACCTTAAATTATTAAATTGGAAAGGATGATAAGAGTTCATGTGTTTTGCCTTTTTAAGATACAAAAATCTCCTGTGGAAGATAATTTTTACATTTATTAACTTAAAAATGTTATTAAAACATATCAACAAATGAGAATCAATAATATCAAGCCTTTTGTCAGCACTGTGTATAAATTCTATATTCTAGATCCAATATCTTTAGAATTAAAGTTTTATCTCCTGCTCCGTGAGGGAAGATTTGGAAACAACAAAAACAACTTAATTATTGAGTACTTACTGGATTCTAAGAACTAATAGTCACAATAAACCTACAAGGAAATTCTCTTATTTTCCTGATTTATTGATATGGCAATTGAGAGTAAGAAATTGTGCAAATTTTCCAGGATCATGTAGTGAGTCACCCACATCTCAGTGTTAAAGTCAGGGCACAAGATTATTATTGCCCAAGACTTAATTAACCCTTATGCTAAGAACTTAGAGTTCCCAGCTGTGGGGGTTTTATTCTGTTTTACATGATTCTTTACAATTTTACCCATTAACATGATAAATATACAAATAGAACCTTTAACAGATAATTTATAAAGTTACACTTCAGTACTCTGCATCAATAATAGGTTCTCTGAACACTCAAACTAGAGCAATGATATTTAAAGATTAATGAGCTAGTTTACGAATTGCCAGATGTCATTGTTTCATTCTATTTTTATAAAAAATGCATATTTTCAAGGAATTTTCATCATGTATATGAAACTAAATGAAGACAGTTACTTACCTAGTTACCTTCTATTATATGGTATTGATATTTTCTATCAATACCTACATAAATAAAGTAAAAGTGACACAAAATATATAAATAATTATGGGGAAAAAGGAGACAGAAATAATGACTGATTCTTGATATTTATAGAGAAATATTTAAAAATCCATTGTGAGGCTGAAGAGATTTATTATTATCATGTGTCTGTCTTCAATTATTAAGTTGATTTAAAGCAATGTAATTTCCGATTTATGCATATTACATGACTAATTTTGGCATAGACATATAGGAACATTTCTCTCAGCTCATGGACATTAGTTTAGGATAATTTATTTATTACTATTTTATAAGAGTATGAAGTCAACATATATTCTGGCTCAAAAGGAGAAACATCTGTTTTGTCTTTATGAGAGTATAAAAGTACAGAAAGGGGAAGATCTATTTGTTCCATTAACCCTACCTAGCTCTATGCTAGCTAAAATACTGGAGGAACATTAACTCCAAATGATTTGTTTTCCTTTATTTGTTGACTGTCAAAAATGTATTTCAGTAGGATAAGAAATCTCACATTATAAATAAAATGTAGATATCAAATTAAGAAGGAATTAGCTTATAAATCAAAACCTAGAAAGAAGCAGCCCTCTATTATTTAGGCTGAGGTATGGGGTCAGAAAAATTTAGTTACTGCCCCTACTCCACCACCCACTATGTCCTGATAGTTTAAAAATAACTATTTTACCTCCCTAAAACTCAGTTCAACTTTTTTTAGTAAAAATTTTATTAATCTTTATTAATCACAAGTAGGCAGAGAGGCAAGCAGAGAGAGAGAGGGGGAAGCAGGCTCCCGCTGAGCAGAGAGCCCGATGTGGGGCTTGATCCCAGGACCTGAGCTGAAGTCAGAAGCTTAACTCACTGAGCCACCCAGGGACCCCTCAACTGTAAATTCTCAAAGTAACTTTTCCAATTGGTTTGCTGTAAGGATTAAATTAAATATGAATTTAAATCGCTCAGCATGAAAGCTGGCAAACAGAAAGGATTAAATAATTGCTCATGGTATCAGAAATTGTGGTTATTTAGCTGAAAGATGAGAAATTAAAGAATTATTTATAGCCTTCTACTGATTTAAATTATTTTTATAGGTAGTTTTCAACAAAGAAAAGAATAACAGAATAATAGTTCACAATCCATTTATTACAGTGGGCAGAACTAAAATATTTGGTGTAAGAAAAATGCCCTGTGAAATATGCTAGGTATATCTGTTTTGGGCTGGTGATATCAAGTTTCTAGGAAGACCAAGTAACCATCCTTCCTTACTTTATATTCATAATAACCTTGATTTTTACCATATTCCCAGCACAATTACTAATAATGTCCTGATGAGGATGGAAAAGACAAAATACTTAGACCAGACATATCCTATACAAATTACATCTTCTATAAACAGTATCAACAGAATTTACTCCTTCCTCAGAGGAAATCAGTATATTGATTCACAATTTGAAAATGCACTTTATTTTAATGAACCATGAGCTAACATTATATTAAACCTCTGTTGAAATATGGTAAAATATGTTTTTTAAAAATTAAAAATTAAAAGTATTGATGCACATAATTTCTTTTCAGGTATGGCAAGATGTGTTATTAAAATACATTTTAGGGGCACCTGTGTGGCTCAGTGGCTTAAAGCCTCTGCCTTCGGCTCAGGTGGTGATCCTAGGGTCCTGGGATCAAGCCTTCCATCATGCTCTCTGCTCAGCAGGGAGCCTGCTTCCTTTTCTCTCTTTCTCTGCCTGCCTCTCTGCCTACTTGTGATCTCTGTCTATCAAATAAATAAATAAAATATTTATAAATAAATAAATAAATAAATAAATAAAATACATTTTATATACTTATAAGTGTATATGTGTGCATATACACAATCATGTCACTATCTATGAAAAACTGGAATTGGGATTATTAGAGTAAAAACAAAATTTTGCTTATCTTTTATTTAAATAATTCTTCCTCTTATTTTGTAAATCACATACCAATATAACTTTAATGAAAAAATTCAATTCCCAAGAGCAATTTCTTAAACTGAGATTAAATTTTATCATTCTTCTTTTAATATAATACTATATAGTCAGGGGTACCTATGTGGCTCAGCCATTTAAGCATCAGACTCCTAATTTTGGTCTGGTCATGATACTGGCGCCCTGAGATCAAGCTCTGCCTCAGACTCTATGCTCAGTGTGGATTCTGCTTGAGATCCCCTCCTTCTCCTTCTGTCCCCTACTCCCCACTAACAAATTTTCTCTCTCTCTCAAACAAATAAATCTTTAAAAAAATAACATTATACCATGTAATCAAAGAAAATAATTTCCAGATATGCTCTTGGGACAAAAAAGTAATAAACTTCCTAATATACTTCTTCCATATCTATAGAACTGAACAAGAGCCAAAAGTCATTGTAATGAACTTGAAGTAATATAAAATTCTAAATTTTTTGTGGTTTAGGAAATATTTTAATCTGTTTAATATAATTTAAGAGGGTTAAGAGATTATAATTTTAGAAAATGTATATTCTATTTACCAATTTAAATTAGATACAGTCTTGCAAAAATGAAGTTTTAAACAATTAGATTTTGGGGACAGCAGTCAAGATGGCAGAGAAGTAGCAGCTGAGACTACATCAGGTAGCAGGAGATCAGCTAGATAGCTTATCAAACCATTGCCAACACCTACAAATCCAATGGGAGATCAAAGAGAGGAAGAACAGCAATTCTGGAAACAGAAAATCGGCCACTTTCTGGAAGGTAGGACCGGCTGAGAAGTGAATCGAAAGAGACGGGAGGATAGACCGCGGGGGAGGAGCCGGCTCCCGGCAAGCGGTGGAAAAACAGAGCACTAAATCGGGACTTTTAAAAGTCTGCTCCACGGAGGGACATCGCTCCAGAGGCTAAACTGGGGTGAAGCCCACACGGGGTCAGAGTGGCGCCAGGTCCCGCAGGGTCACAGAAGGATCAGGGGTGTCTGAGTGTCACAGAGCTCGCAGGCACCGGAGCAGGAAGCCGGCCACAGAGACAGGGCCGAGGAGTGAGCTCTCAGCTCGGGGTCACCTTGAACCGGCGACAGGCTGGGTGAGCTCAGAGTGCGGCCAGAGGCGAGGGAGATGGGAGTAGCCGGGGCTTTTCTCTGAGGAGTGGAGCCCCGAAATCTCAGCTCTTCCGGGCCGGAGACTGTGCGGCCGCCATCTTCATTCCCGTCCTCCGGACTCTACGGAAAGCGCTCAGGGAACAAAAGCTCCCGAAAGCGAAACCGAGCGGATTACTTGGCCCGGCCCCTAGTAAGGGCGGTGCAGCTCTGCCTCGGGCAAAGACACTTGAGAATCACTACAATAGGCCCCTCCCCCAGAAGATCAAAAGAAATCCAGCCAAGACCAAGTTCACTTAACAAGGAGAGCAGCGGAACTCCAGAGGAGAAGAAAGCAAAGCGCGGAATTCAAGGCTTTCTCCCCATGATTCTTTAGTCTTGCAGTTAATTCAATTTTTTCTTTAAAGGGCATTTTCCTAGGGTCTTTGCCACCCTTTTAGTATTTTATTTGCTCCTTCATATAATCTTATCTGGAAAAAAATGACAAGTGGAAAAACTCACCACAAAAAAAAGAACAAGAGACAGTACCAAAGGCTAGGGACCTAATCAATACAGACATTGGGAGTATGTCAGATCTAGAGTTCAGAATGACAATTCTCAAGGTTCTAGCCGGGCTTGATAAAGGCATGGAAGATATTAGAGAAACACTCTCTGGAGATATAAAAGCCCTTTCTGGAGAAATAAAAGAACTAAAATCTAACCAAGTTGAAATAAAAAAAGCTATTAGTGAGGTGCAATCAAAAATGGAGGCTCTTACTGCTAGGATAAACGAGGCAGAAGAAAGAATTAGTGATATAGAAGACCAAATGACAGAGAATAAAGAAGCTG
>PISX010014386.1:0-53162 GCA_004024625.1 Mellivora capensis
CAGAGCAAAAAGCAGATCGTGGGGAAGCTATTGACAGGTTAGCATTTGCATTTCATGTGAGAATGTGGATGCCATCTACCAAAAGCTCAGATTGGAGACGAATGACAATATCGTGGATTTCAGCTTTGTTTTCTGTGTGCCTATAACTTGACAGAGTTAGGCATTGCCAGAAGTTTCTTGTTTTCTTTAAAAAAAAAAATACTAAATTTATGATGTTCCAAAGGTTACATCAGTAGAATCGACTACTTCACCTGTCTCACAACCTTGTGGAAAAGGGGGCTCCAGGAAAGAGAAACACCACCAAACACACATTTCTTACAATTCAGCTAGTGGTTTGGAAGCTGGCCCAGGACTGTCAAGCCCCGTGGGTAACTTGGAATCTTCACTGCCGGGATGGGTGAAGTCCTCCTGACTCCCTCCCTCAAGTCTGTTCTGTCATCTCATACCGACAGGAATGTTTCCCCCGCCTGCTCTGTCAGCTATTCTAGAACGGAGTCCCTTGAGAAACTTGCCACTTTTTTCCCTAAAGCCGTGGAATTTCAGTAACTTTACATTTATTATAATTTGGAGATACTTCATTCAGCTTGTTTTAAAGAAAATCACCACCAAGCACCAAGTTTCCTTAGTGAGAAGCTGAAGACTTTTGAGATACTAGATTGTCAAAGAGGGTACAGTTGTGCTTTTTAAAATTTAATTTAATGGGCAGGGAGGGACGGACAGAGGGAGAGGGAGAAAGAATCTCAAGCAGGCTCCATGCCCAGCGTGGAACATGACACGGGGCTCAACCTCAAAACCCTGAGATCACCACCTAAGCCAAAACCAAGAAGCAGGTGCTTAACTGACGAGCCACCCAGGCATCCTACAACTGTGTTTTTTAAAGAGTATTAAAGAGAGTGTGTTGCCCCTCATTGGCAAACTTTGCAGGCTGGCTGGCGATCTTGACGAAAGAAGGGTGAGGACCAGTGTGTCTGTGCTGCTCTCCGGTGGGAGGTGAGAGTCACATTTACACTAGTAGGGAAAATATCTTTTCTGGTTACTTTCCTTATAAGTGGGGTATTTGAAATATTCCTTGAGTTCTCTCATGCTTCATTGCAATGAAAAGCTCATCTACACATACCAGGTTACCACTTAGTGCCCATTACTGTAAAAGTAAATGACATTTGCCATTGGATTTTAGGTCAGGAGTATTATCACAGCTTTTTTACTTTCCACCAAGAGCCTGAGCTTTGGGGTCAGACAGACCTGAGTTTGACTCTTAGAGCTGCATTTTACGAACAAATCTTACCTTGAACAGACATTTAATCTCTCAGAGCCTTACATTCCTCAGCTATACAAAGCAGAAAATAATACAAACTCAAAATGTTAGAGGTTTGTTTTTTTTTAAAGATTTATTTAATTTATGTGTTTGAGAGAGAGAGAGTACAGCAGGGGTTGGGTGGAGGGAGAGACACAAGGTGACACCCTGCTGAGCACAGAGCCTGCCACAGGGCTGGATCCCATGACCCCGAGATCACAAACTGACCCGTAATCAAGAGTCAGACGCTGGGGACACCTGGGTGGCTCAGTCAGTTAAGCGTCTGCCTTGGGCTCAGGTCATGAACCTGGGGTCCTAGGATCCAGCCCTGCATAGGACTTCCTGCTCAGTGGGGAGTCTGCTTCTCCCTTTCCTCTGCTTGCCGGTCTGCCTGCTTGTGCTCTCTCTCCGTCTTCCTCTCTGCCAAATAAATAAATAAATAAATAAAATCTTAAAAAAAAATAAAGATGCTCAACTGACTAAGCCACCCAAGTGCCCCTCAAAATGTTAGAGTTTTAAACTAAATGATTATATATATATATATATATATATATATATATATCTAACAGTATCAGACCACTGATATATGTATATATACTAATATATGTATATGTGTGTATATATATATATACACATATATATATCTCTAACAGTTTCTGACTCAATAGACAGTAACTTTCATTCTTCCTTTTCACTCATTCCATAGGCATTATTGAGCACCTACTCAGTGCCAAACCTTTTCCCAGACACCAGGCATGGGAAAGAACACATAATGTAGCCCCTTAGCCCCATATCGTAGTCCCTCACAATACAGTGTGGAAATTGCTGCAACCTCACACAAAGAGCGGAATGAACATAAGGGAGTGTGCAATCTCTTTTGCCTGGGAAGCCAGGGGAGATTACTTGAGATGATGTACGGGCTGGGCTTCAAGGAGGAAATAGATAGAAAAAGGAAGCGAGGCATTCCAGGCAAAGGTACAGACTTAGGAAAGGTCAGTTTCAGTTGAGGGTGAAGCAGATCTTTTGGGTAGAGTAGTTAAAATGAATCTGAGAAGTGATGTTCAGACCTTGGATGCCATGGATTTTCATTGAAGTGACATAGTCAGATCTTTATTTGGAATTCTCTTTCCATTAGCCATGGGGGGAAGAGATAGATGGTGAGGGATGCTGATAAGGAGGCACTTACCCTCCTCTAGAAGGGAGGCTGAGACCTCACCTGAAGCAGGAACAATGGGACTGGAAAGGAGAGAGTGGATGTTGAGTGTCTCAGAGGCAGAGCCTGTGAAGTTTGGTGACTACTTGGGTATGGTTGGTTGGGAAGGCGGTGGACATCATCAGTGATGCCATTTGTTTATAAAGAGAGTATATAGGAGGCTGGGAAGGGAAGACAGGCTCAGTTCTGGACCAGATAGATTTGAGGAGTTCAGGATACACTGGTGAACCTGATCATAAAAATTTGGAAGCTTTTGGTCTGGGGCTAGAGATAGCTTTAGCCCTCACTGATAAATGAATCATAGTCACATCTTTAGAAAAGGCTATCCTTACTCAGAGAAAGGATATAGAGTGAAAGATAGGGTCCTGGGAAGCGCACCTATGGGGCTAGAAGAAAAAGGGAAGGAGGCTGACATGGTAACAGCTAAGGTACAAGGAGAATCAGAATTATTTCAGAAGCAAAGGAAGGAGAGAATTTTAAGTAGGGAGGAATATAGAGCAATGTCTAGTGCTGCAAGTAATTCAAGATGAAAGAAGATTGAAAAGGGGTCATTGCATTTGGCAATTGCAAAGCCAATGGTGACCTTAGGAAGAGGCATTTCATGTAGAGATGAAGGTAGAAAGCATTTCTCTAAGTGGATTAAGAAGTGCAAACAGCAATGTGTTAGCTGAGCCTATGTGAATCATCTTTTCAAAAAATCTTTACTAAATCATGGAGCATGGAAGAGGTGCCCTAACATGGAAAATGGGCAGATGCCTTCTTAACTTTTTTTTATGTGTTTAGCCTTCTTAATTTTTGACAGTTCATGCAAGCTTAGCTTCACACCCCCCTCCCAGGGTCCTTCAAAAAGGTCCATGCATGTGGAGGGCCATGGAACTTGAGCTTCATCATCTTCACAGTGAACCCACCTCTGTCAAGAGAAAAGCAAGGACTATTTGCTCAAGAATGTTTAACACACCATTGTTTGTATTGGGAAAAATTAGAGCCAAATAACCTGAAAGAAGAGCTAGTTAGGTCAAGATTAGCAGATTCATACTACGAAACTGTCAAAAAGAATGAGATAATCTGGCATGTATTAACACAGAAGAGCATCCATGATATATTATTGAGTGAAAAAAGCTAGCCTTAGAACACTATTTAATATAATCCCATGTATCTAAAATGGAAATGTGTACATACACATTTGTGTATGTATGTGTGTGTGTGTGTGTGTGTGTATGGATGTTTCTATTTCTAGTTAGAGTCGATATTTAAAAAAAAAGTTCTGGAAGGGCGTCTGGGTGGCTCAGTTGGTAGAGCATGTGATTCTTGATTTCAGGGTCATGAGTTCAAGCCCTACACTGGGAGTGGAACCTACTTAAAAAAATTGTTAAAAAAAGAAAAGCTCTGGAAGGTCCACCAAATTGTCAGCAACTGATACTCTTATAGAATAGAAATTAGAGACTGGAGTTTGGTGTTGGGAAGACTTTCATGTTGTGCTCTTGTCCTTCTATATCATTTTAATTTTTTTGTCAACAAATGCATGATTCTTTGTTGATTTTCACAAGATGTACAGAATTTTAAAATCTCACATGAGGAATAATTAAGATATTTGATTGCCTGGAGCCTATCTCAAGGAGAATATAATGGCATCCTTAAAATATTTGAAGGGTAACACTGGAAGAGATTAGATTTGTTCTGAAAGATACTGACCTGCAGAAATAGGGCTGATGGGTGCAATAAAAGTGATTTTTTTTTTTTTTTTTGAGAATGAGAGAGAGAGACAGATTGCATGACTGGGGGGAGATGCAGAGGGAGAGGGAGTGAGAAAATCTCACACAGGCTCCAGGCTCAGTGTGGAGCCTGACGTGGGGCTTGATCTCATGATGCTGAGATCATTATCTGTGCGGAAATCAAGAGTTGGGCACTTAACCAACTGAGCCACTTAGGCGCCCCAAGAGATAAATTTTCAAACTCTAAAAGAGCTTTAAAATACTTATAAAGACCAGACAGAGCAGGCCTGGAATCATTTTTTATGTCAGTTTTCAGAAAGGTGTTCGTAACTGTACCGTCTATGACACTGTTCTGGTCACGCTCAGCCCCTTTGTTGGGAGTAGATCTTGTCAGCCTTAAGCTGTGAAAGTTTGGAGTGAACCTCCTTCAGACAGTATGTGTAGGAGTTCAAGGCAGGACTCTCAGTCCACTCCTACACCATCCTTTAATAACCTTGGGTATGTTCTTGATCCTTCCTGGGTCTCAATTTTCATATCTGTGAAATGCAATAATCAAACTACTACTACTACTACTACTACTACTACTACTACTACTACTACTATCTTTGAGCTCAGTCACATCTTTAAGGTAGAATTAGGGTTGCTTCCTATCATCCCCCTATAGAGTCTCCATTTACTTGCTCCCCTCAACCACCCCAGATATATATACAGTCCAAGTGAAAGACTGTGTGCCAGCTAGGTTACTAGAGTTTTCAGACAAGTACTTTAGTCATCTACTTCCAACCAAATTGCTCCTATAAACTCTTTCTTGGTAAAAAGTCATCTAGCCCCACCACTGCCTGAGAAGGTTGTTGACGGAATTCAATGAGATAATTAAGACATTTAGCACAATGTTTAGCACAAGAGTAAATTATTCAGTGAAATAAAATTATAGATGCTCATGTAACCCAGTAAATCATAATATTGTTAAAAGTGAGGTGACTTTATAAACATTGTGAGGGTACAGCTGTCAGGTTTTCCTTTCAGTAAATGATTGATGAATAAAAGCCTGGCATATTCTTGATGTTCTTGGATCTCATTTCCTTTTCCTTTTCCTGTCCTTGAGGTTCGGTGACTTTTCTTATTTCTTTGTCATTCAATAGTCATTTGCTGAGTACCTACCAAGTTCCAGGTTCAATCCTAGGTGATCAAAAAAGACGGGCTCTGTGCTCCTGGTCAAAACGAAAAGAAGTTCAGGTCATTGCGATATGATGTGATCAGGGTTTAAAAAAATAAAGGTGTGTAAATGGTATTAATGGAGAAACCAGAAAAGTATATTCAGTCTGTCTGAGGAGTCAGAGAAAGCTTCATGAGAGAGGGCACACCCGAACTGGAGCCTGAAGGGAGGACAGGAGTCTGCTCGATAGAAACCCTGTATCATAGGATGGATGGATGGATGGATGGATGGATGGAGGCTCTGCTTGATATTTGCTGTGAAATTTTCCATGACCCTTTATAAAACTGAAATAACAATACATTTGATTCCTTTTTTCCCCAACATTTGGCTGTCAGGACAGAAACCCCAACAGGTATTATTTAACTAAGTTAGAGATGCAGTAGCTACTGCCACAGGCTTCAGCTGTCTTCCTGCTCTACGATCCTTTCTACATGGCCTTCAATCTCAGGGTCAAAAGGGCCACTGTACTACTTCAGTTGTGAGGCTTTGTAATTCCCTCAGGAAGGAAAGTCTTCCCCCAAATCTTCCAGTCACATTTCACTGGACAGAAAGGGACCATGTGGCCACCGTGAACGGTGAGATTGGCTGAGCAATTTTTCTGCAGGAAGAAAGTAAGGGGAAAGGAGACTGTGGATGCTCTTGGCCCGTTGGTAGTGTCTGCCAGAGCAAGCACTTCGTAATCACTGGCCATGGTTTGGTCTTATTTTTATAGTTGTTGCCATTTGTATTACTTTCCTGGTGCTGCTGTGACGGGTACCACAAGCTGGGTGGCTTTAAACCACAGAAATGTGTTGTCTCACAGTTCTGGAGGCTAGAAGTAAAAAAACTGGGTGTCAGCAGAGCCTGGCTCCTTTGAAACCTGTAGGGGAATACTCTGCTGCACGTTCCCAGATTCTGCTGGTTTGCCGGCATTCTCTGGCGTTGCTTGGCTATGCTTAGCTGAGTGACTCCAGTCTCTGCCATTGTCCTCACATGATGCTCTCCCATGTCTCTGTCTTCACGTGTCCAGTCATACTGGAGGAAGGGTCCCCCACCTTCTCCAATAAGACCTCACCTTCACCTAACTAATGATATCTGCAATGACCCTATTTTCAAAGAAGGTTACATTCTGAGGTCCTAGGAGTTAGGATTTAAGTATTATCTTTCCAAGGGGAGGGAGGATGGCTGTCTTTCAATCCATACTACTATTACTTTGCCCTCGGTAAAAAATAAGAAATGCTCCATTTCCAGATTACGTTTTTTAATACCTAGGTTTTGTAACAATCTTTTAAAAGTCTTATTTTCACTCCTACTTAAATTCCAGTTGTATTTATGTATTTCATTCTTAGTTTGTTCCAGTTTTTTAGTTCAAAATAATTCCTAATTTTCCTAAAATAATTAGGAAATAATTAAGAATAATTCCCAAGTATTTTCCTAAAATAATTCCTACTTATTTGAACTACAAAACTGTGTTGATATGAGAGATAAATAGTATTCAAATAACTGGTTACACATTTAGGAAAAAGTTTTAAAATCCATGCCTAGTACCATAGGCTCCCCAAAATGTATAAATGTGTTGAAGAGTTAAATATTTCATAGATGTGTAGAAAAACAAAGAATCTGGTCTTTTGAATGTTTGTGTTATTGTGAGAATTATAAGAAACAGATTGTAAGAATTTTAAGAGTGTAAGAAATGGTAGAAATAATAAAAGAAAAGATCTCTGAGTTCTTACTGTATAAATATGTAAAGCTTTTCATGCAAGAAAAAAACTCAGTGGGGAAATGATCAATTAGGAAATGTTACACCAAATCAGACAATAAACACAAACAGAGTGTATTTGCTATAACTATTAAGACCCCAGTAGATGGATGGCCAAAGGATGTGACTAGACACTGTATAAAAACACTGTATTTCTGATGCAAACATATGGGAAGATATGTAGTAATCATTCATAAGTGCAATCTAGGGGCACCTGGGTGGCTCACTCTTGGTTTCTGTTGGGGTCAGGATCTCAGGATCATGAGATCAGGCCCCATGTCAGGCTACACGCTGGATGTGGAGTCTGCTTATCCCTCTCCCTCTACACTCCCCCCTCCACACTGCTTGCATGTGCACCTGCGCACATACACAAACACACACATACACTCTCTCTCTCTGCCTCTCTCTCTAGAATAAATAAATCAAACCTTTTTTAAAAAGTGCAATTTTGGGGTGCCTGGGTCACTCAGTTGGTTAAGCGTCTACCTTCAGCTCAGGTCATGATCCCAGGGTCCTGGGATTGAGCCTCACATCGGGCTCCCTGCTCAGTGGGGAGCCCGCTTCGTCCTCTCTCTCTGCTCCTCTCCACCCCCCACTCGCAGTCTTTCTCTCTCTGTCAAATAAATGAAAAAAAGTCTTTTTTTTTTAAAGTGCAATTTCAGCTCCGTGTAACTGATAAATGATTGCACTGGTGTTGACATTAATTGCTATAGTCCCTTTGAAAAGCAAGTGGCACGTACATCCAGAGTTATACAGATGTTCACACAATTAATATTTCTGGAAATTTAGCCTAACTAAATAGTCACAAAGTAGAAAAAGCCTGTATTTATAAAGTTACAAATTGCAGAATCATTTGTAATCATGAACACTGGGGAGCAGTCTACTTGTCTGACATAGAGACACAGGTGGGTCAATGAGGATGCGTCCTTTTGTTGGAAATGCAGCTGTGAAAGGTGTAACACTGAAGGCCTGCGGCAGCGTGAAGAAACACTTGTGTTTTAAAGTCACATTTTTAAAAAGTGGTATATATAATTACAATAATGTAAAATTGAGAAGTGCACATATGGATAGTCAGCAACAATGAGATGGTGGAGTGTGCAAAAGGTGTTCAGAAACGTGGAATTGTTTTAAGGTGATATGATTATGAGTCATTTTTCCATCATTTCCCAAACTTTCTTGTAATTTAAAAAATGTTTAAGCACAGTCAACTTACTGTTTGGTTTAAAATCCTCCTGTGCTTCTTGCATGTTAATGAAACCATTAGGAGGTAAGGAGAATGTAATGAGATTTCTGGGGAAAAATTTTTTTGCTCACAGTAGTATTGTAAATCACACCAGATGTTTTTCTTTCAGAAAGTAAGTCTTGTACTAAGTGGTAGGATTATTCTGATATGAAAAAGTGACATTTGAAGAAAACATTTTAATATCGTATATGTGTATTGTATGATTAATGGCAATGTTTTTGACGATGAAGTAATTATTTTAATCCTGTCTTGTCATTCACTTTAGTTTTGGTTTTGTGGCTGAGACTTGAAAGCCATACTTTCAAAGAAAATAACCTACCCATAGGCTGGAGAAAAGTCGTTTTATTTTCACCACAACAAGTGATCTCCTCTGACTTAGCAGTTAGGATCTAATAGTGTGGACTCAAAGACAGGTGATCAATGAAGTTCAGATGATTTTAGCAGTCTCTTTATTTGCATTCTTTTAAGAGGATTTTCTCCTCCCTACTCAGAGGCAGAGTTTATAAGAACTGTAAAAACAGGATCATTTGCCCCACTCCTTATTCCTGGTAAGATGTACCTAGCATATTCCCCAGGCTTCATGGACTGCCCACCATCCCTGAGGGAACACAGGCGGCCAGCTCTCTTTGGGGGTGTGAGAAATAACCAGGGATGACAACCCCTTTGGGCCGTCCACTGCCCAGGCTTGATTAGATTATGTCTCTGTGGTTGACTAGGCTTTGAATTCACTGGTCTGAATATACTACCTGGAGATTAAAGTTAGTGGTAGTACATCTCACTGCCTCCCAAGGTAATACACACGTGCGCGCGCGCGCACACACACACACACACACACACACACACACAAAGGCATGCATGCACCCACACTCATGCTTGTGCACAAAGGCTTAGCGCCAGATAATCAACAACTTATATCCTTTAGGAGAAAAGGAGTCTGATGGGTGGGTGTGTGGGTGATGATGGAAAGGAGTTAATCCCTGTCTCCAAAGTAAAGACTAGACAATGGGGACCCATGCAAAGCAGTGCTGGACAATGGACACGTACTGGCTCCCCAGTGAAACGCAGCCTGCCTTCAGTTATTCAAGGGCCGATCATTCAAAGTGTGGATTATCCAAGCCATATGCTTTCTCCTCCTTTGCCATCTGGCTGGTTGCCTGCTTCCCTTTTTATTAACAGGGAAAATACTCAAAATACTTCTGTCCATTTCTGCCAACCCATTTCCATTACCTGTCTCAAACCGTGTCTTTTATCTGATTCAGTGCACATTTTGATCAAATCTGGTCTCTTGGCATGTACTGATGCCTCATAGGACACACTGGTTAGTTTCTAATGCACAGTCCTGTGGTTGTTGATCCTAGTCTCAGACCAGACTTCAGCCATCATCTCTTGGATGCTTTACTTATCTTTTCAGCTAGCTAGGGAGTGCCTTCAAGATAAGGAGTATCTCCTCTGCTTTTCATTATCTTCTTGAAGGGGCCGACAGAACTCTTTTCACCAGGCGGATGCGGGCAAGTGTCTGCTGACTAAGTACTAGTCATCATTTCAACCAGACAAGTCATGAGAAAGTCACCACCATAAGAAGCAGTGAGCAGACATGCCATTTGCTATAAAAAATACACTGCAGAAAACCCTAGGCTTTCAGAATTGCAAGAAGCGTTAGACATAGTTTTTTCTTGTTGATAGGGAAATTTGGGCCCAGAGGAGTCAAGTAATTTGTCTTTGATTGCTCAGAACATTTGTAGCAGAGTTAGAACTAGAACTCAGATCTCTAGAGCCATTTCTGTTATGCTTCAGATTTCCAAAGATTATGTAAGAGTGGGGTTATGCAGAAGGTATGCAGAAAAGGAATAGCTTAGATTTTTATTTTTAATTTTTTTAAATTTTTTATTTTTTTATTTATTTGAAAGACAGAGATCACAAGTAGGCAGAGAGGCAGGCAGAGAGAGAGAGAGAGAGGAGGAAGCAAGCAGGTTCTCTGCCAAGCAGAGATCCCGATGCGGGGCTCGATCCCAGGACCCTGAGATCATCATGACCTGAGCCGAAGGCAGAGGCCTTAACCCACTGAGCCACCCAGGTGCCCCAGATTATTATTTTTAAAATTTATTTAATATTTTGAGAGACAAAGAGAGCAGGGGGAGGGGCAGAGGCAGAGGGAGAAAGAGCCTCTTCAGCCTGATGTGGGACTCAACCTCACAACCCTGAGATCATGACCTAGGCTAAAATCAAGAGTCAGATGCTTAATTGACTGAGCCACCCAGGTGCCCAGGAGTGGCCTAGATTATACTGGGAAGAAGAGAGTATATTATTGATAGGTAACCAAGATTAATGAAAAATGTTATCCCTCTTTTGTATACAGTAATCTTTTGGAATTACAGACATCATAGGAAAATAGTAATTTTTTGGAAGGTATTTTTATTTGTTTTAAAGACTGATCTAAAATAAGAATTGAAAAGGTCTCATCCAAGTGTGTACAACAAACCTGACATGATAGGAATCGATCAAAATTGCCGAGTGAAAGAATGAAACCAAACTCTCTCGTTTTCTAAAAACTAGGAGTATTCTTTAGTTCTAGAATTATCAAGTCCGTTTATGAAAAATATTAGTCTTTCTTTGAGTCGAGTTTCTTGTTTTTTCCGTGTATATTAATTGACTCTGGAGGAACAGTTCAGCCACAAATTACAATGAACTGAAGTTCCTATGTGTGGATATCATAAATTACCATAGAAAGCTAGTGGCCTGTCACTTACAAATGAAATGCCCATTGAATATTTTGTAATCTTAGCCTGAGCATCTTGGATAAGACTAATGTAAATTTCTAAGGTGAATCTCAAACACTGAATTACATTTCCAATTCCAGGTGTGTGTGGGGGAAACTGTGTCATTTTAATGAGTATATCTAGGTTTAGAATTCTATAACCCGTGAATCTTTCAGATGAGGGCAAAAATAATTTTTGTTGCTTTCTTTAAAAGTTTTATACATTATCCAAATAATACACATTCAATTTAGAAAAATTAGAAAATGTAGGTAATCATAAGGAAGAATAACACCACTATTAACCCCAGCAGCCAAAGATTGACTGTTAACCTTAGTTGTGTACACTTGTAGACCTTTTTTCTATGCATTTTCATGGGGTCGTATACTACACACTGTTTTGAAACCGAGCTTCTTTTATATCTTGCGAATGTTTCTAGAAATCATTCTTAATGGTTGCATAGTATTTCATTATACACAAGTACTATAATTTGTTTAACTAATCCCTTTCTTTTGGATAGTTAGATTATTTCCTATCATTTGCTATTATAGACAATGCCTTGGGGAACTTCCTTTTTTTTTTAAGATTTTATTTATTTATTTGACACAGAGAGAGAGATCACAAGTAGGCAGAGTGGCAGGCAGAGAGAGGAAGGGAACCAGGCTCCCTGCTGAGCAGAGAGCCCAACGCGGGGCTCAATCCCAGAACCCTGGGATCATGACCAGAGCCGAAGGCAGAGGCTTTAACCCACTGAGCCACCCAGGCGCCCCGGGAACTTCCTTATTTATACATCTTGACTCACATGTTCAATTATATCCTTAGAATAGAGTCCAGCTGCTGAATTTAAAATATACTCAATTGTTAGGGTGGAAAAATTAATTTTTAGATGTCAAAGAGATTACTTGCCTAGAGACTTTGACATTATTTGAGACTTAAGATGTTTTTAGGACTTAGTACTTAATTTGGGTTCTTCATAAGAAGCCCATTTTTTACTGTACATTGATAAAACTGTATTTGACAAATGACAATCTCCCATACACATAATTTTAGATGGTTTTTAAATATTTCAATGCTTTAAATGGCGGTGCTCTCTTAGCAATAGTAATAAATTATGCTGATCGGTTTCCCCTCATTATTTTCAAAGCCTGGATGCTTTGTTTAGCTGGTTGACATGAGGCAGTTTCTTGCTGGAGGCAAAATGTCATTGGACCATGCACTAATCTTTTTTCCCCTCTGATTTTACCCATTTCCAGGCTGATTATATAAACAATAGGGTGTTGCCTTTTTAATACGCAAAAGCGACACATTACAGGTGCTTTTCAGCAATCTGAACTTCTCTCCTAAATAGGTCTTGCGCTGTCTATACCCAAATGAGAGCATAAATGTTCAGGCAAGGCCATGTTAGAGGAGTATTTAAAATGAGGAGCACTAGAGTCTTCTCAGAGTTTTGCGTGAGTGGGATGTAAGAGCAGCGCTATCCAATTAGGACGAAAGGCGAGAGAGGCTACGCTTACCAAGCTTGTTCAACTTGATGACATTATGATTTTCACGATAAAGTCTGCAATAACCTTTATCTTTTTTATATTTAATTTAATGGCCTCGGAATCTGGAGGCGCCAGCAGGCCTCATTTATCATGTGGCAAATATCAGCCTCTTCTGGTACAATTTTTTTGTGCTAACTAAAAGAGCCATGGAATTAAAAATAGGTCAGAAGGCTTTTCATTTCAGTTTTGTTGATTTAAGTGGATGCGGGGAGGGGGGAAGGACAGGCAAAACATTAGTTTCTTTTAAGTGATATTATGGAGAAAATAATCTATAACAAGCAGAGATTAGAGTACTATGAGAACACTGAAGATTATGTTTTATGAAATGAGTTCTTTCCAAAGCATTAGAGAATATAATTACAAAAACTATTTCAAGTTGCCCACCAGTGATTTTTGCTTAAAGTAAGGGAATGTTATTTATTTGAAATATTTTCATTTATCTTTCTGTGAGGCTGTGATGGAAGAGATGAATATATGCTTTGCTAAATTATTCATTCATTCATAAGACAATGAATTTATGTCCTGTGAGAAATTTCTCTCAAACGGAATTATTGTTTTTTTTTTCTTAAAACAAAAACCTGAGCCAAAATAATGGCACATCTAAGAGTTTGCTTGTCAGTAAGAGTGAATAATGAATTACACCCTGAGATACTACAATTACTCTCAAATGTGTATTTTTTTCTGGAAAAAAAAAGAAGCTTAAAGAAAAAAAAGCAATAGTTCTGGGGCACCTGGATGGCTCAGTTGGTTAAGTGTCCAACTCTCGATTTTAGCTCTGGTCTTGATCACGGGTCCTGAGTTCAAGCCCTGCATCGGGGTCTGCCCTGGGTGTAGAGCCTACTTAAAAGGAAAAAAAGAAAAAAAAGCAATAATTCCTCTTTAGGTGTCTCCAGAAGGCCTGTGCTGTATTTAATAGTAAGAGTGGATAATAAGTGTGAGTTCTGGAGCATTGTTGCCCATGGCTTCCATACTGCAGTGAAATGAATTATAGAAACACAAAGAGCTGTTGAAACCCAGGTAAGCATTTCTCCCTCCATTCCGCTGTGACCCTCCCTCTGAGATTCATTATGCCCTCTAATTCTAAACTAAAGAAGACCCCCAGAAAAGGCTTTTTTTCTTAAGAGAGAATTTGTGTACATGTGAGCAAAGGTAGAGGCAGAGGGAGAAGGATAGGGAGAATCCCAAGCAGAGCCCACACTGAGCGTGGAGCCTGAGGCAGGGCTCTCTTACAACCCTAAGATTGTGACCTGAGCTGACATGAAGAGTTCGAGTTACCTAGGTGCCCCCCCTTTTTTGTCACTAACACTCCTCCTCCCACCCTCTCACCATTACCTCCGAAATTTAAAAAAAAAAAAATTATGACAAAAATCAGAGTGGGCAGAAATTTTTTTTTGACAGAAAAGTTACTATTTTAAATGATACAACACACTTAAACTTATAATCAAACCATTTGATCACTTTCACATGTACTGGATTAATACTTTCCTGTCACAGCAAGTAGGAGGGTAAGAAAGCATCCTCTCTTGTATACTCCATGCCACATGCCACAAATGCTCTTGGGAAGCAACCAAAACTGTTTGGCTGGTTATTGTCAAAAAGAACCACAAAACTAAGGTGACTGATTTTTCAGAGAGATACTTTGGTATCCGGATGGGTATCATTAAAGTATTTAAAAGTTAGCTCAGATATGTGAAGACACACACAATTTTTAATTTGTTCTCATGTTCCAATCAGGGGGCAGTAGTTCCACCCAAAATCCAACTTGTACGAGACCCCAGTGAGGCCATCCTATTGTGGAAGTCAGGATCTTTCAGAATACCGGTTAGAGAAAAATCCAGACCTCTTTTCCATTTTGAGGCTTCCAGCACATTAAAGAACTGAATAGATGCCGAAATAGGGTTACAAAAATTATTGCTTTATCTTGCGTGTTTACATACAACAGATCAATGATGTGAACATGCACATCCAAAATGTAATGACTACATATTTCACCCAACTCATTGGAAGAGAGCTTTAAGTCTTAGCCTTGTGGCTTCTGATGAATATTACGAATCTGAAGTCCAGACCAGAGCTATCTCTTCATCCTCCCCATGGAAAGAGCTAGCAGATTGGAAATTTGGTTACATGTGTCTTTGAAATATTTCTGGCCAAGGTTGTGCTTTCCATGCTTTATGGTGCATAAGTTTGGGATTAAACGGATTCCTTAAGCACATGAATAGGTGAACATGGAGCTTTTTAACAAGTCATACCTCAAACTACAGGTATTTCTGAGGCCATTCTGAAGGTGGGTCACCACTTCTTTAAACAGGAAAACAAGACAATTCTTTTCTTCAAAATATATCTTCTCTAGCTACATGCTTAGTATTTTGTAGATTCTTAGGGCAAAAAAATCTTATCTCATAGCATGTAAGAATAACCGACAAAGGTGGATTCTCGAGCATTTCTTCTAGCCTGAGAAAGAAAATAAACTTGTACTCTTTAGAGTCAGAGTCCAAAATAGCAGAGCAGACTCAACATTTCTTTAAGATCTTAGGTTTTAGCTTTAAAATTCATATGGATACTACACTCTTCTCCATACTGTGTTTTAATATCAAATAAGGTTGTGTTTCCCCCCATTCTTTGGTTAAATTTGATTGTTCCGTACTCTGATTCTATGGTGCTGTATACCCTCGGCACTCTGCTATGTACTCTTCTGGAATGTGTGTCCACTAGTCTGACACGCATGAACCTAAAGGCTATGTTTACTTTTTGTCTGCCCTGATGATCCAGGCTTTATCCTTGTTGAGTTTTTATACACGTGGCTCATCAGAGGCAGCTCTAGAATGGGTGAGGCTCCTGGAGGAAAGTTTCTCATGAAGCAAGTTCCATTTTTCCAAAGTAACCCATTTTTGATTTTTAAAATTGATCATGTGTTCCCCTTTCTCATGTTAGGGCTGGAAAGAGTATTTATGGTAGTCTAAATTTATGAAGAGAGTATTATGGTGGATCACTGTGGTGGTCCCACAACCATGGGAGGCCTAGTATAAGGTTCTCTACTAGTGGTTCTCAAAGGGCACAATTTAAAATTTTGTGGGGATATATATATATATATATTTTTTTTTTTTAAACTATCACAATATTGGGAAAAACTACTGGCCAGGGGTGAGGACCAAAGGACACTAGAAGAATTTTTTTTTTTAAGAAACGTGATTTAATATGAAGACCTTGACAGATGAGCAAAGTGGTTAAGACATGTATTTCAAAGTCAGGCAGACTTTAGTTTACCTCTTGGCTTGATTTGATGCTTAGAGCTGTATGCCCTGAGCAATCCGTTTGCCCTCTAGTAGATGCCATTTCCTCAACTGTAAAATAGTAGAATGTGTGAAATTCCTTCAACAAGGTACTGTTGCTTTTACTCTCCTTCTCACTAGTAGTGAAAAGAGTCTTGTGACAGAGTAAATGTTTCCAGAGTTCAGGTCCCCAGGGAAGATTATGTCTTCTAAAGAGCTAGCCTAATTCCTTCTAGGCAGTGGGAGTCATTTCATTCATGCCATTTTGCTCTTTACTTTGACTGCTAGCAAACATGGAGCTAGTACTCATGCTTAATTGCTGTGGCTTTCTGCAAATAGGGCTTAATATTGTTTGCTTCCACTCCATTCCCTCCTCCCTTTCCCCCTTCCTACTAAATGTTGGCCTCTCATCCTATGTTGTTAGTCGTTGGTCTTATTGTTCCTATGCTTTTATTGGAAGTTGTCTCCAATCCTTTTGAAAGTAGGTGGAAAATAAATAAAGTAAGGATGAAATAATAAGGCTGCATTTTCTTTATGGTCCTTCAGAATGTTTATTTCTACAGATGGCAAAGTTTCTATTCTCCCCTTAATTTATACTATTTAATGATAGTATTAGTCAGATCTTTATTATTATCACTTACTTGGGAAAATATGACAATCCTAAACTGCTTATTTTACCCAAAACAGCCATCTATCGAGTTAGTTCAATGTAAATTATTTAATTCTATTTTTCTAGCAAAAAATCAGAAGAATAACACACATGGCTGTATCTCATCATGTTACTATAGAACCGTGGTTCTCAAGTTTTTTGGTCAGGAATGCTTTACACTTTTAAAAAATTATTGAAAACCCAAAGAGCTTTTGTTTATGTGAGCTATTATCTCTTAATATTTATATCAAAACTATGAAATAAAAACTGAGAAATTTTAAAGATATTTACTAATAAATTCATTTAAAAATTAAAAATTTAAAAAATCAAACCTGTTATACATTCACATAAATTTTTGTAAAAAATAATTTCCAAAACAATAGCAACAGAACATTTTAGAAAAAAGAGTGGTGCTGAAAAAAAAAAAAAAGAGAGTGGTGTTGTTTTTGTAAACCTATTTAATGTTTGTTTGTTCTATTTGTTACTTTTTTAAAAAAATTTTATTTATTTATTTGACAGACAGAGATCACAAGTAGACAGAGAGACAGGCAGAGAGAGAGGGAAGCAGGCTCCCTGCTGAGCAGGGAGCCTGATGTGGGACTCAATACCAGGACCCTGAGATCATGACCCGAGCCGAAGGCAGCGGCCCAACCCACTGAGCCACCCAGGCACCCTATTTGTTATTTTTTTAATTGAGGTATAATTGACATACAATGTTGTATTAGTTTCAAGTGTACAACATAATGATTCAATATTTGTATATACTATGGAGTGATCACACCAAGTGTAGTCAACATCTTTTTTTTTTTTTTTTTTAGATTTTATTTATTTATTTGAGAGAAAGAGACAGAGATAACAGAGAGTACAAACAGGGAGTAGAGGGAAAAGCAGGCTTTGCACTGAGGAGGGAGCCCGATGTGGGGCTCAATCCCTGGACCCTGGGATCATGACCTGAGCCAAAGGTAGATGCTTAACCATCTGAGGAACCCAGGCTCCCCTGTAATTAACATCTTAATGTTTGTCTTAATGGAAGACAGCTAGATTCTCAGATTTGCTTCTGCATTCAGTCTGTTGCAATATCACACATCTTATAACCTAAAGAATAGATAAGATTGAAAAAGGCAAATATGTATTATTAGTACTACTATTATTATTAAAATAGCTTGAATTTTAAGGACTCCCCAAAAAAGGGTCTTAAGGATGCTCAGGGCCCTGGACTACACTTCGAGGACTGTGCTATAGAACATAGTCAATGAAAATGGCAATATAAGAAATCAAAATTAATGTTTTATCCACATTTTAATTGTTAGTGCTTTCAGTGAGCTACTAAGTTTTTAAAAATATGCCTCTTGCCCTTCTCCCAAAGTTTATAGAAACATTAAGGTCAAACTATTGTTGACAGGAATGTTTAGATTTTTCCTTCAAGATCTAGACAATGTGTTTTTGAAAGCTACTAATGATATATGAAATCAATGTTACGTTTTTGGCAAGTTTTTTTTTTTAATGTACGTATTGAACAGAGATCATCCTTTTTGTTGTGGTATGTAGGAAGACTTACCCTTTTTTTTATCCTTCCAATCTATAATAGTAAAACTAGTTTTATTAAACCATTATTTTTATTTGTATGTGTTGCTTGTCATAACATCATTATACCATCCTAACTAAAGTAGGGCAAATTGATTTCTCTTATTCCTGCTATGAGGTGGTTCATGATGAAAGGTAGATGGCTTGCCTAATTTACAGAGTAGCATTAGGTTCAGAAGAAGTTAGTACAGAAGAACAATACATTTTATTTTGTTGTATTTTATTTCTTTTTTGTGATTTAGGTAATAGCAATAATGGTTGTGAGCAAGACTTTAAGCTTTTGTATTGCTATAAGGATACTCTTAAGAATACCAGCTCTGCTTTCAGCCTGATGGAATCTGCATGACAGTATAGTATGCTTCAAGTTCAAGAACAATCTTGAACTTTCAAGTGTTCCCACAGGAAGAATGGAGGCTGCCAATGTTTCACTTGCCCAACAGTGGCCACAGAGTCTGGTTCAGATATTTGGAAGTGGCAGAAGTGATAAGGAGAATTTTCTGCTTATGAGATATGTGCCAAATCACTTCAGGTTTCAGATGGGTAATAAAATAAACATGGTCAAGGAGTGTCACCCACTATCCCAGTGACTGCTGGGCCCAGTGAATCACCTTCATATCTCATCATTGTACTTTTCATAGAAAATCAGATTATGCCCTTCACCTAAAAAATAGCTTGCCTGTATGTGTATGTATGTATGTATGTACATACATATATATATTATCTTATATATGCCCAATGATTTTCAGAATTCTCAGTTAAGTTGGATAGGCTTTTGAGGTTAGGAAGGAATTTTAAAGATGATCCGTTCCAAACCCTTTAACCCTTGTTGAAGCTTTTCACAGTGTCTTAGATGAATAATTGTTCCAGTTTGCTTGAGTATTTCCAATTAAAGAAAACTGGCAATTCCTAAAGCAAACCCTTATGATTCTGGACAGGTCCAATTATTGGGAACGCTTTTTTCCCAACTTGACCTGAGACAGACAGACACTCTTTTCCACACTGTATCACTTCAAATGTTTGAAAACAATTCTTACATCTTCATGAGCCTTCTCTTCTCCAACTCAGTCAATTTTATTCTTTATCTAAAACTATTGTCAGCCCCTTTCTTACCCTTTTTCTCTCCCTGGTTGGCCTGCTCTCATCTTCAGCATCCATCTTAAAAGCATGATACCCAGAATGACACCCAGCATTCTTGATGCTGAGTGACCATTATAGAGTTGAGTGGGGCCTTTTGGCTCCCTTATTGCCATTACTTGCTAATGGATCCATTGGGTCATCTAGCTTCTTTGGCAGTTATCACGTGGACTTACACTGTACTTACTATCAATGGAAAGTATATGTGAGCCACATCAACACTATTAAGCTATATTTTCTCCTGCATTTATAAATGGAATGTGCACATGCATTTATAAATGGAATGTGCACATTCAAAACTTGGTCCATTAAAGTTTGAAGGGAAGGTTTTTTTTCTTATTTTTTAGTATTTGAGAGGAGAGATAACTTTATTTTAATGTGCTTCTGAATCTATGGAAAGATCTCAAGACTATCTCAAAGGATTACCATGTATCATTTACCTAGATTCACCAGTTGTTAACATTTTATCCCTTTTGCTTTATCATTCTCTAAATAGCTTGATGTGAATTACAGAGAGATATAAATAGTTGTATATTCTTTTTCTGAACAATAAGTGGCAGATATGCCTCTTTAAATATTTCAGTTTATATTTACTACAAATAAGGAAATTTTCTTAAACAGCCACAATATAGTTATAAAATGAGGAAATTTAACATTGATTTAATGTTGTTATCTAATCTGTGGTCCATACTCAAATTTCACCAATTATCCCAATATAGTCCTTTATAGCTTTTTGGAAGGGATGGAGGGGTTCCAGGATCCAATCCAGTATCATGCATTTCACTCAGGTATTGCTAAATTAGCAAATCCCCCCACCTTAAAGTGATGTTCTTTATGCTTCAGAAGTTGAATAGTAGCTCTGAAGACTCCCCAGGCCTTTCCACAGTTTTCATTTCGTGGATTCAACAAATATCCAACAACCATCTTCAAGTGAAAAATAAAGTAAATTCACAAAGCTGCTCATTTTTGAGCTTTCCTATCCATGTCATCTTGTTCAGCATTTTGACTATGGACATTTCAGTGTAGGCATTGGAAGGCAACAACTTTCTAAAAGTTCTCAACCTCTCTGCACTCAAGACCATTTTTATAAGCATTGTGTTCAGTGAGCCTTTCTTCCTCTTCCTGCAGACTGAGCACGACCATTAGCTCCGTGTTTCTTCTTGCACCAAGGCATACCACATTGGTCCCGCCCCCGTGCCCATTATATTGATGGGGTTTTGTTCAACTAAGGAAGGTCTTATCCTTCACCCTCTGGAGCCATCCAAACTCTATTGATTTCTCAAGGTAACATCTTGTTTGTGAATCTTTCCATTCATTTATATAACAAATGTATATTGATCATCTTCTATGTGACAGGCAGTGCTCTTAGGTGAAGAGGATACAGCAATGAGCAAAACAGGCAAATATCCCTGCCTTATGAAGCTTATAGTGAAGCAAGGCAATCAATAAATAAGATAAATTTACAGTAAGTTAGAGGACAGTAAGTCTAAGAAAAAAAAATAGGCAAGAGGTGGGAGTGGTGGGAGCTTCCCTGGTAGCTCTCACAGAAGCTGGAGGTTGTTCCTCATTTGTCCTCCTGCCACTGCTCCACAGTGCCACTTCCACACATTCCTTCCTTTTGCTCTCAAAATCAGTGGCTCCTTTGAAGTACGTGTTGCTGTTACCGCTGATTTCCGAGACATTCCCCACTCTTTTGAAGATTCTAGAACCTGCATCACTCTCGTCTCTGTCATTATTCTCAAAGTCATCCACATCCCTGTAGACAGAAAATCTATCCCTGGTTTCTTCATTCCTTGCCCCCATCTCCTCATATCAGTTTTCCTCCAGTCGATCTTAGCTCTCACCTCCCATAGTCATGCCCTAAAGTTGGTCATCACCAGTAACTGGACCATCTCTGAAGCCTCCCTGCCCAGCATCCCGTCCATTCTCTGATCCCCACTGTCTGTTTCTGCAGCCCAGCTGCTGGGATAACTCCATTCCAACAGTGTGTAACTTTTTTGACCCTCCACTCCATTGACCCTGTATATTTTTCATTGCCTGTCACTCCTCCTTCCTGTACCCTCTCCTGTCAGGCTCTCGTTTCTCTTCTCTCTCTTTTTTTTTTTTTTAAGATTTTATTTGTTCATTTGCGAGAGAGAGAGAGAGAGAGAGCGTGAGCGCAGAACGCAATGCATAAGCAGGAGGGAAGGTCAGAGGGAAAGGGAAAAGCAAACTCTCCACTGAGCAAGGAGCCCTATGTGGAGCTTGATTCCAGGACCTGGAGATCATGATCAGAGCCCAGGCATCTGGGCCACCCAGGTGTCCTCTCATTCTCTTTTTATCTATTTATGTTCCATGCTCATCACTGTTTAAGTCATCCTTAATACACATCCCCCACGCTCCTTCTTTTCTGTCACTTCACTGACCTAACCCAGCCCAGTTAAACTCAGGAATGCACCTGAGCATTTGACCATGGGAACCAGCTGCGCTGACTGGCCCTGCTTTGAATCCATGACTGCAGAGCTCAGATCGGTGTTTGAGAAATCCTGCTACACCCCCCTGGTAAGTTTACTCATCATAGATCTCCAGCATCTCCTCTCCTGTCCTTCTCAGCTGATGACCTGGCTGATCTTTGAGAGAATAGAAGACATTTCACTAGAAGTGCTGCTGCTTCTCATCACACATCTCCCTGTCCACCTGTGTACCATGTTTCTACCTTCCCATCAGTAATAGTGATGAACTACCCGGCTCCTTTCTGAGGCCACCTGCCCCAGTTCTGTTCTGGACCCCAGCTCTCTTCACTAGCTTAAGTATTCCAGGCAAGAATGATTCCCTCCTTTCCTTATTAGCAAATGTCCCTCACTGCTGATTAACTCCCATCACCACAGAGGCATGTGCCAAGAGCACTCATCTCCACGGAAGGAAAGAAAAGGTGTCTCTTGACTCTGGCACCTCTACCTATCTTATTTCTCTGCTCCCCTCCACAGCAAAATACCTCTCAAGAGTTGTCTTTATTGGTCCGCTATGTCACCTCCAGTTCACTCTTATTTTTCTTTATTTTTTTATAAAATACACATATAAGAGAGCATATATAATATGTAGGTTTAGTAAAAAGGGAGATAAAGGTGGGATGCCTAGGTGGCTCAGTTGGTTGAGCGTCTGCCTTTGGCTCAGGTCATGATCCCAGGGTCAGAATTGAGTCCTGGATTGGGCTCCTTGCTCAGCAAAGAGCCTGCCTCTCTCTCTGCCCTCTGCTTCCCCTGCTTGTGCTGGTTCTCTACTCTCTCTGATAAATAAATAAATAAATAAATAAAATACTTTTAAAAAATAAAGGGAGCTAAAGGTAATACCTGTGTCTCTACCACCTGAAATTGAGTATTATTTATGTTTTGAACTCCTCCTATATATTCTTCCCTTAGTGTGCACCCTCCCCGCACTCTTGTGAATTTTCGCCATCATGCTCTTGTTTTTCTTTACAGTTTTACCATATGTGTGTGTATCCCTAAATCATACATTTTTGTTTTGTCTGTTTTCGAACTTTACATAGATGGAATTTTATATTCTCTGATCACTTGCTTTGTCACTCACCTTCAGTCTTTTTAAAAATTCTCTCCATACTGTGTGTAATTCATTCATTTTCACTGCAGTGTAGTAGTCTACTATATGATCATATTACAATTTATTTTTCTATTTTACTTTTGATGGACATGTGGGTCATTTCTATACTGTTTGCTATTACTAGCAATGCTGCTATGGACATTCTTGCACTTGGTTTCTGCTGTGTGTTTGTACAAGAATTTCTGTAGGGTATACTGAGGGGTGAAATTACTGGATCTGTTTTACTAGATAGTCCCAAATTATTTCTAAAGTGTTTTCTATCAACTTACACTACTATACACGCTAAATGAAAGTTCATGTTCCTCCATGTCTTTGCCAAAACTTCGTACCATCTGCCATTTAAAATTTTTCTAGTCTGGTAGTTAATGTCATCTCTTTATGGTTTTCACCTGTATTTCCCTATTTACTAATCAGCTCCTTTTCAATGATTATAGACTTTCATGTTTCCTCTTCTTTGAAATGCCCTTTTTTTTCGTTTCTATCTTTTTTTTTTTTTACCAGATGTATTCTGGATACTAATTCTTCAGGTATGTGTTATCATCTCCCACTTGTCAGCTTGCCTTTTACCGTTGTTATGGTGAGTTAATAGTGATCTTCTTAATGTTAGTGGATTAGATTAAATTAAGAAATTGCTGATAGGTGATGATTTTTGAATTACACAAACAAGTCCATATGGCTCCTGAGGAGCTGATTAGAACACATTGCCTGGCCCCTTTGTAGAGTTTCTGATTCAGAACCTCTCTTGAGTTGTAGGTGAGAATTTGCATTTCTAGTAAGTTCCCAAGTGATGCTGCTGATCCAGGAAGCACACCACAAGAAAGTCTGCTTCAGCCCATTCTGTCTTCTCAATCTCACCTTTCGCCAATCCTCCCTCTACGGTTTCTTAGCGATTATAAAACGTAGCCCACCTCTCCTACTCAGCCCACCATCCTTTTTTCAAGGAAGTCCTTGACCTGTCAATCTTTTCTCAGCCCAGAGTTGCCTTAGTTGATTTTAGCGGGTCTTCCCAACCCTGGGTATAGATGGCTGCTGTGCAGTGCTTGCCATGTTAATGAATACCATTTTGTTCAAAGTTAACATGTAGCTTTTAAAATGTCCCAGTACCGGGACGCCTGGGTGGCTCAGTTGGTTAAGCGGCTGCCTTCGGCTCAGGTCATGATCCCAGCATCCTGGGATCGAGTCCCATATCGGGCTCCTTGCTCGGCGGGGAGCCTGCTTCTCCCTCTGCCTCTGCCTGCCACTCTGTCTGCCTGTGCTCGCTCACTCTCTCTCCCTCTCTCTCTGACAAATAAATAAATTCTTAAAAATAAATAAATAAATAAATAAAATGTCCCAGTACCATTGATTAACTGCTTTTGCTGTTTCCTTTTGGAGTGTACTGTGTATTGAAGTTATTTTGATGCAACATCAAATCATGAATCAAACCCTGTCTTGTCATGCTCCAGTACCAAGTCTCCTTCCACAAGCCCTCCTTTTTTTCATTCCAGGTTTCACTTTCAGTCTCTACCCTTTTCTGTCATGCGTTAGTCCCCCACATCTCCAGCCCTATATGTCACACCCATGTATTTTTCCAGGACATGCACAACAATCTCAAACATTTTAATCATAAAGCCTCACACAGGTAACAGAATAAAATACAAATATTAAAAACAAATATTGAACCCTTCCTTCTGGTTTATTTAAAGCAAGATTTCTGAGCAGTGACACTATGGACTTTGGGGGCTGGGTCATTCTTTGTTGTGTGGGGCTGCCCACATTGCCAACATTGAGGATGTCGGGCAGCCGCAGTGGCCTGTTCTCAAGATGCCAGTAGCAGCCCGCTCCCACCCCATGTGACATCCAGAAATGTCTACAGGCATTGTCACATGTCCCTTGAGGGCAAACTATCCTCTGGTTGTAAACTGCTGATTTAGAAACATCTCATGCTTAACTCCAGTTCTAATGGATTTCCTGATGAAATACTATCAGCTGCTTTGAGCCTTAACATTTCAACCCAAACCTCTTGAACCTTTCCCTTTTTTCCCCCCTATTATATATTTCTCTTTTGTCTACAACGAAAGGAAAGGGTTATATTTTCATCATTGTTCTTTACTTATCCTCCACCACATTTCTCCAAGACAAAAGGCAGTTCCCACCAAAGACAGAGGCAGACCCAGGACAGACTTCAGATTCTTTTCCTGTCCTTCCTGCAAGTATTAACCTCACCGTAGGATGGTGATAGCTACTGTGATTAATATACTTTTAACTGTAATGCGATTATAGAAAATCATGCCAAAATTGCTTGAGCTAAAACTTGACCTGCCCTGACAGGATGATGAAAACTCAATACCATTCTCCCCGACCCCCACCCCCAACCCCCACGCTCCCCAAATAGTCTTGCTTCTTAATGAGTAAGAGTAGTTTAAGCTGCAATTATTTCCTCTTACACTGACTGTCCTTTTCACCCTGATTACTCTTTGGTTGTATAATGGGGAGATAGTTGCTTGCAGGCTAGCAAGGAGGTCTGCTGAATGGCAGCAATACATACTTGGAAAGAGTGCATTCCACTCTCAGCACAACCTGCCCAGACTGAATGCAGCTCACAAGTGGAGTGCATAGAGCTTTTTATAATTTCAATTTGAAATGCCACTTTTCTAGTTTCTGTAGCTAAAATGGTAAATAATTTTGCAGAACTTTTTTTTTCAGCTGCTTTTTTTTTTTTTCCAGTTTGATGTTGCTGAGCCATCTTGAATTTACTTTTTGCAAAACAAGACAACCATTTGTACCATTAGGGCCACTGTTCCTTTTTAGTTGAGTTTAGGAACCTTCTCCAATTTAGCCTCTTTTGACGTGAGCAGAGTGTCTATTCATTCAAAGGGAATACCACGACACAGCTGGAGAATATGCATTGGGAATGTAGAGGGCATTGTCTCTATGTTTCCCAATTTCAGAAGCTCAGGGTTGCTTTACTTTCCAGACTATCAACCAAGCTCTGGGTTATTGGACACTTCTGTACATTTATAGTTCCATGTTCATTGAGATAATAACAACACTGAAGCGTTATAAGATCTACAAGTATCTTATAAGTCATCACACACACACACAAAAGACTAAACAATAATAATGTTTTGTATAGTTTCAGGGCTAGGTAAATTCTATTTGTAGCTATTTATTTGAAAAGTATCAGTTCTTGTAAATAGGTATTTCATAATTACCTAGTCAAAATAAATCCCTGCCTCGGTTCTCTGTAATTTTCTTTTAAGGCAGCCTTAGACACCAGAACAGTACCGAAACAGAGAGGAAGAATCTTAATTATGTGTCCCACAGTAGATGAGAAAGCACCACCATATATATGATCTTGTTTGATTTTTTAAAAATTGGCACTACAGGCAAAGAGAGAACGCTTGAGGCAGTCAATGGTTAAAATAAATAGCCAAAGACCTAAAGACTATATCTGGCTGGTGTGATTGGTTGGTTTGCTAATCAAAAGGAAAAGAAGAGTTTTGATTTGGTGGTGGTAGCTGTACAAACCAAGGCAGTGGCTGCAAACCCTAGAAACACAGGAAAATGCCAGACAAAGGAGCCAGGCAACATGAAAACATAGGAAACGGGAAAGAAGAAAGACTAGGAAGTGAGACGGATGAACCATGGAGGTCACTGGAAAGAGAAGCAAAGACTTAAAAATAATGTGAAAAATGAAAGCATCAGTTACAGAAATTGACAAAGGTAGGGGCAAAGAGCCCAATGTAACTGAGCAGCTTTTCCATGCACCTACTGCTGAGGGCGCCAGGCTCACAGAGCAAGACACTCAGTACATGGTTGGTTCTAGACACCTTGGAGCTCTTCAAGTCATACCATTCCAGCACAGAAACTGATCTTCTTAGTGAACCCCCTTCCTGAAGAAAGGTATGCATTACATCTGCAATTTTTCATGCACCGAGACCTTACGTGTTAGCTAAAGAAAGAAGTTGCTAAGTGAATTTTTCCCATAAAAGAAGTCTCTGTGGAATCACACATTGTCTGATAGGGCTCACTAAATTTGACATTTCAATCAGATTTATCAGGAGACCTCATTTCTCTCCTGTGCTGTACAGTATATAAGAGTCAGCTAGAGTGTAGTCACTTCATTATTGTATGAACCTTTTAGGATGAGAGAAGAGGTTGGATAATCCAAGATGGTAATGCAACCCACTGGGATTTATACTTGATTATTTACATTTGTATTTTGGTATTGTACGCTTAAGCCTTTGTATTATGATGATGTGTTTACATCTGTCTTTTCTATTAGACTACCCATGTCTTGACTGCAGGGACCATCTTAGTCTCTAAAACTCAGAGCACCGTCTTAGGCAAATATCTGGGGCTTAAGGTTAGCTGAATAAATAATCGAAGAAATAGATATATCTAGTCTGAGAAATCACTGTGAACAAAGTAATGCCTCCACACAGTGAAAACACAGTCAGTAACACCTGGAAGGCTTAACTGCTTGCCTCTCAGACTGCTGCGAAACCCCCAACCTCAACCCAAGTGCCCTACTGTAAAATCCTTCCCCAGAACAACGGAAGTGGTTAAGTGTTCAGGTGTCAAAATGCTATCCCGCTGGGCTGCAGGCCGCATACAAAGTTATATTACACTGAGTTTGAAATGCTAACAAAGCAAGTAATTAAGCTGAGTAAGTGCTAACTTGCTTGAAAGCAAGATTTGAAGCTGATAAACGAAAATGCTGATAATTAAGAGTTGATTATACAGCTTTGTTGTTTCTCTACCCTGCTAATAGCCTCTCATTCTTGGCATGTAATGATTTCTCCCCAACAAGGGGAAGAAAAAAAAAAAAAAACAAAACCCAACCATCAGTCTTCTCCACTGCTCTCCCATCCAGAGTAAGACACAACTCTTTCCTTCCCTAAACTCAGTCCTCCACCTCTGGCCTCCATCCTTTCCTCCTCTCTCTTCTAGCTCTGTATCTTTTACCTTTCCCTCTTCACTAATTTCTTCTCTATTACAAGCACATCCAGGGGTTACCTTTTTTTTTTTTCTTTTTGACAGAGAGAGAGAGACAGCGAGAGAGGGAATACAAGCAGGGGGTATGGGAGTGGGAGAAGCTGGCTTCCTGCTGGGCAAGGAGCCAGATGCAGAGCCTGATCCCAGGACCCTGGGATCATGACTGGAGCCGAAGGCATATGCTTAACGACTAAGCCACCCAGGCGCCCCCAGGGGTTATCATTCTTTTTAAAAAATTTCTTTTAAATATTTTATTTATTTATTTGAGAGAGAGAGCATGACCAGGGGGAGGGGCAAGCACACTCCCTGCTGAGCATGGAGCCCATCATGACGTGGGACTCAATTCCAAGACCCTGAGATCATGACCTAAGCGCCCCCTAAAAAAATTTTTTTTAAAGCCAGCAGGTGCGCCTGGGTGGCTCAGCTCATTAAGCCTTTGACTCTTGGCCTCTGTTCGGGTCTTGATCTCAAGGTCCTGAGTTCAAGCCCCGAGTTGGGCTCCATGCTGGGTGTGGAACCTACTTAAAAAAAAAAATTAAAAATTTTTAAAAATAGCAAAAGCAAGCCAACAAATGAGAGTGCAAGAATCTTCCCTTTTGCTGCATCCTGTGAAGCCTCTACCATCTTTCTCCTCTGTATCCCCTAAGCTCTCAAAAGGGAACCTGCATTCCTTGCATCCTCAGCTTGATTGCTGATTGCTTCTTATTCCCTTAAACTCTTCTACTGGTTTCAGCACTCTGATGAAGCTCTTTCAAAAGTTATCGATATATTCTAAATTGTCAGATTCCACAGTCTTCATTTTCCTTGATGTCTGCAGCATTTCATGTTGTTGACCTGCCCCTCTTCTGAACTGTGTCCTTCTGTGGCTGCCATGACATGTTCCCTTTGTGGCTTTCTTCTCATTCCCCTTATTCCCGTCTCTTCCTCTAACCTTCCCTCCCTCCCTTCCTTCTTTCTTTCTTTTCTTCCTTTCTTCTGCTAAGAGAGGAGAAAAAAAAAGAAGCTAGTATTTATTGACATTTAAAATAAATTATATGCCAGGTATTGTACCAAATGTTCAAACATTATCTCTTTTTATCCTCACATCAACCCTAGGATATAAATATTATTCCCGTTTAAAATTTTATTCACTCATTCATTTATAATTGTGGTAAAGTGCACATAATATAAAATTGACCATAGTAACCGTTTTGAAGTGCACAGTTCAGTGGCATTAAGTACCTTCACACTGTTGTGCAAGCATCTCCACCATCCATCTCCAGAACTTTCATCTTGCAAAACATTAAACATCAACTCCCCAGTCGCCTATTTCCCCTAGCCCCTGACAACCACCCTTCTACTTTCTGTTTCTATAAATTTGACTACTCTAGGTACCTTATATAAGTGGACTCACACAGATTTCACTTAGCATGATGTCTTTGAGGTTCATCCATTTGGAGCATATGTCAGATTTTACTGCATTTTAAAGGCTGAATAATAGTCCATTGCATGTAGATGTCACATTTTTATGAATTTTTAAGCATGTTTATTCATCCTTTCATTGATTTTCCCATTTATAATGGTGAAAATGTGGCTCAGATGAGTAAAATAACTGATCAGGTCAACAGCTTTTCCCCATGGGAAAGCCTTCTTCTAAATTCTATCCTTAGTTTTCTTTCTTCTCTCTCCCGCCCTCTCCACTCTCTTTCTCCCTCCTTCCTGTCTTTGCTGATCTTATTCCACATTTTATTTATTTATTTATTCCACATTTTAAATTATAATATCCATATGGATGCTTCTCAAATGTATATTCTAAATATAGCCTTGGTGCTGAATATAGTTCATATATCCAGTAGACCCACCGGATTACCCCTCTGGTGCCTTTAAGTCACCATGGAGGAAAAGCAAGTCAATCGTCATTTGGTCCTCAAAACAGGCTTGCCATTCTGACACCCCTGTGTTGTAATGATACCACAAATTCCCCAGTCATCTGGACTCTAAACCTCCAAGTCATCCTTGAGCCTCTTTCTACCGTATCCCCCAATTCACCTCCATAAAGTCCTCTCAGTTGTGCCTCCTAGTCCTTTTTTTTTTCTTTTTAAGATTTTTTTTTTTTGACAGAGAGAGACACAGGGAGAGAAGGAAAACAAGCAGGGGGAGTGGGAGAGGGAGAAACAGGCTTCCCGAGGAGCAGGGAGCCCGGTGTGTGGCTCGATCCCAGGATCCTGAGATCATAACCTGAGCTGAAGGCAGACGCTTGACAATTGAACCATCCAGGTGCCCTGCCTCCTAGTTCTTTTGCTACACATTCCAGCCTCTCTGTCCCCATAGATGAGGTCCTTAGTCAGGTAGATGTAAGATCTTGGGTTGGATTCAGCCCCCAGCTTGGCCACTCCCTGACTTGGAAAGAAGAGAGGTGTTGGGCTAGTCACCTCACCTCACTCAGCTTCAATTTCCTCATCTGTGCAAGACAGCCCAATGTGCAAGGTATTTCAGTCATTAAATATGATAATACTTATAAATAGCCCAGCATGGTGCCCAGTGTTTAGTGGATGCTAAATAAATGGTGATTGTTAATTCTGTCTTTCTACTTCTAGTTTACTAGCCTTCTTCCCTTATATGGATTTTTCTCTCCCAGTATTTAGTTACTTGTAGGAAACAAACCATTGCATTTTAGTATTATGTTTCATTTTATAGTGCCCTTGATTCTGTATACCAACCAGAGGATGGTGATTGTGTTCAGAGTTGGTCCTTCATATTTGTGTTTGCGATTTAATTTGACATTTTAAATTCCTAAAACAATCTTAGAAGGGATTTCCATCTCGTAGACTGCCTCATCAAAACTGTCTTATACAAAACGATTGCAACCTGCAAGATTTATTGAGCCCAGTCTCATTTTTTAAAAGATTGCTATGAAGTCAGTGAAGTGAGATTTCCATGATTGGAGGGAATCTAATGCCTCAGTTGGAGGGAATGATGGAGGGGCAGCATGGGCTTATTCATAGCTTTGAGTGTGCCAGGCGTTTTAACTAGGATAAGTGGAGTCAACAAATACCCCCCACCACACACCCCAAAACAGAATTTGGCAAGGAAACAGGAAGACTTGCACATTTTCAGCATAAGGGACACCTGGGTAGGAGACTGTCTTCAGTTTGTGGAATAAGGGTTCACAGGCAAATTAAACCCCAACTTCCTTATCAGCAGTCTGCCCTCCAGAGAGCTGTCCAGAGTAGCCAGACCACGTCCAGCCACATTGAAAATGGGAATTCCTTGTATGGATCCTGAACAGACTGTATCCTTTACCTAGCTGGATTGCTGGGTCTTAGAAAACCCATTAACAACAATCACAAAACCTCCAGACAATCCTTAAGTAGTCTGGAGAAAGATTTTAATAACTAGGCATTGAAAAATTAAACTTCAGATTGATCCTTTCCATTTTTTTTCCTTTCCATCATTTCCAAAACATTGATCCATGTTTTGGAATGGCGAGCAAGTAGGTAGTGAGAATGGAGATGGTGCTAGTTCCCCATCTTGTATTAGACATCAGGTATAGTCATCTGTATAGTTGTCTAAATTTAACTCGGTGTTCCCGGAGATTGCTGCAAAGCCTACAAAGTTGCTCGCTCATCAGAACAGCACGGCCACCCTGGGTATGACGCTCTAGTCTCAAGCGAATGGTTCAAACATGTCTAAGATGGCCAATCTATCCAAACACTTGGGTTGGATTCATTACTCCTGCCTCATTCCTGAAGTATGTAATCAAATTCTAAAAACCAATCGCTTGGGTGTTTTGTTTTTCTTTTGCACGGCAGGTTTTACTCAGCCAAAGCAGACCACACTATTCAGTGGATAATGGCAGCTCACGAGCTACCTTCTGATGTTTGTGTTTTATTTTTTTCCCCATGAGTAAGACTGTAAGTGTGAATGTTCATATATTGTATTTTATTTTTCTTCTGATAGCCTCCCTTCCCATCTCTTCTCAGCCTTTTTCTTATGAACTCTAAGAATGGCAGTCCCTGGAAATCTATGTTTATGTTTTATGAAAATGGCAGACTCCACTACTCACTTCTATTTTCCCATAACTATCTTGCCATGAGTCCTGTTTTTCTCTCATTCTGCTTGAGAATTTTGGTTCTCTGGTCTCCACACCAAGATGAAAATCTCCAGGAAATCAGTAGTGGACTGGATTTGAAGTTGGTTTGTCCCAAGGGGATCTTGACAGAGTCTTCCTTCTATTTCTGTATGAAACAGAGTCTTCAAACTCTTTTACCTTAGGTTGGCTATTTCCCCTAGGCTGGCTATTAGAGTTGCGTCATGGAGTTCAGAATGAAAGTATGAACTCAGAAAATTCAGATGCAAGTTTTTGGGGGTGGGTGGTGACAATCTTTAAGAATATTGTAACCATTGGTGGCTTGGTGGCTCCATCAGTTCAGCGTCTGGCTCTTGATTTCGGCTCAGGTCATTATCCCAGGGTTGTGGGATTGAGCCCTATTTTGGGCTCTGTGCTGGCATGGAGCCTGCTTAAGATTCTCTCCCTCTCTCTTTGTCCCTCCCCCTCTTTCTAAAAAAAAGAACATTGCAACCATTTATCTGGCTATTTTCTATTGCCCCTGCCCCAGCACCCTAACATAGTAAAATAAAATCTTATAAATGTGGCTCAAGATTTGACAATTGCTCTATCTTATATCAGGTGCCTGCCACACTCTCAACCATCTCCCTCAACCCCACCCCATGCCTTTTCTTTCCACTGTGTGTGCCTGCCTCCAAGCAGAGGGTTCAAGAATAAATGTATCACCAAAATGAAGGGCAACAGTCTACGAACTTCAGAGCGAAGAACTGTAAAGTGGCCAGGACTCTGATTACCAGTCAGGCTTCCAGATGGTTTATTAATGAAGCAATGCATTATCCACAAGGGGCAAGAAATGCCATTAGTGTTTCACTCTAGGCGCGGAAGTTCCTATTTAAGGAAAAGTGAATGCATAGCATGCACCATGTCAGAAAACTAATTTTAATGTTAACAATGAGGTGAGTATTCTTGTGGCGATGAGAAAATATTCCAGCCTTCATTGCCTTCCGCAAATAAGTTGCTGGAAGTAAACGAGGTGTGCTATTTCAGTACCAATTTAGCAATACCTCTGCTCTATTATCAGCAACATGCACAGTTGGTTCATGGCGGAATGCAAGCCACTCTTGTCTGTGAATAAGCATCAGGCTGGCTGTGCAGGAAGATAATTGCTCTGCCTGCACTTCCTTTGGCACCTACTGATCTCTGCTAAGTGGTTAGTAAAACATTTTTGTAGGAATGTCAAGCACTTCGGAAAATTTGAAGGACTTCGTTTCTGATTGTTCTTTTTCTCCTGTCGAAGTTTGAGGAAAAGTTCACGCAAAGCCGTTCCGGTGCTGCCATTCCTCGTGGCCCGTCTTGGCTGGTACAGTGCCGCCGCGCCTGTGCCCTGTTCAACCGCACTTTCTTCGGCGTTTCCCTGCGACACCGGCTGGGTGTGTTGAGATATCAAGTGACCGACTTCAAATGGACGGCAGATTCACTAAAGTGAAAATGATTGTGGTAGTTCCCTCATTTCCCCCCACCATGTATGTAAAACTGACTTTTAAAGTGTTTCGTGGATAACAGAGCACGTAAGGTCAGTGCTAGCCATGGCGGCCACGGCTGTTATTTTCCCTTTTCATGGGAGGGTGCTCAGCAAAATGAGATTGTCACACTCTTTTTTTTTTTTGAGAGGACGGCGACAGACAGTTAAAAGCCTCTTCATGTAAGGATGTTATTTCATAAAGACACCAGCACTGGATTATCCCCTTCACTTTAAACTTCTGCCAGCTTGTACAAAGAGATAAAACAAAATAGCCCCGGTCCCAGGGGTGGGGAAGTGCCGGTCAGCTCAGCCTGGGTCCGCAAGCTTTCATTTTGATTAGTCACATGTGAGGAAAATTCACTTAGGCTGAGAGGTAAATTTAATACCAGTTATGCCCATGCTGTTCATATCACAACCATTTTCACATGATGCCACTTAATTCCCTCAGAAGCAGAAAGGTAAATCGGTGGCTGGCCAGCAAAGGTGTCACAATGCATTAAGAACAGGACTCGCTGCAGGGGATAATGGTTCTGATTGCTGTTGACTCATGTCCCCACCAACCGCCTCATGTAAAATAAGTGACATTTAAAAGACATCAAGATGTGAGAAGAGGTAAGGGAGAGAAAAAGGAAGGGAGAGGAGGGGAAGAAGTCCGCACGCCGCCAAACTTGCCACCCAAACGCGCCGTTTCTCTTCCTCCCTAAGTGATGGGAAATGATAACTCGACATGCCATGGGTGACCTGCGCGAAGCTTTTAACTTCCTGTCTTGTGTTTTTAGAGAAAAGTCTGCAAAATTGCTTCTGGGAACTGCTCCAGCATGTTATCATTTATTTCCAATTTAATTTTTTTTAAAGTTTTATTCTTTTGCCCTCACATATCAGTCTATTCATCTCTTTAAAAGCTTTAGGCTGAATCAAGTTAGGCAGTGGTAGACAACAAGAGGCAGTCTACTTTCTGAAGGCCCATTTATGTCTATTTTTATAAAGAGAATCAAACTCCAGTTTACAGTAAGCATATGCTTCAGTTGACATCTGTTTCTAAGACTTGGACGCTTTGTTTGCATAACAGTCACCAATAAATGGCCTTGTTTTAAGTCTGCTCACTGAGTTGTATGTGGGTTGTTCAGCTGGGGATTTCAGTCGCAGCTGATCCCCTACCGCTCATAGCTGATAGGAAGGGGGAAAATCCGAGAAGCCCAGTCCTATTTATTAATGCAGATTTTAACATTCTCAATGAACCACTTATCCAGTGCGATTCGGCAACCAAATCCTTATTTGCTCAGGCAGAGGAGGGGGTGTTCTTCAAAGTGCTGAATTAAAGCTTACCAGCTTTTTTTTGTTGTTTTTTTCTTTTCTTTTCTTTTTTTTTTTTTGGAGGGGGGAAAGGGGAGAAGGGGAGAGAGCAAGGCCTTTGCGTCAGCCGGTCTCTGATAATTCGGAGTACAATGAGATTGAATCTTTATGCAGGACATCATAAACCAAGCTTATGTTGAATGAGTTCAGTGTTCACTAAGATTATCGGACATTTATCATGCTCCAAATGCAGGCTTTTTGTGCAAAACATCTTCACGATTTTTATTCAGTGCCGCTTACACGTCAGTTTAGAGTTTGGTGGAACAAGGTTGTGTTTCCTTCGCTCAATGGTTTTGTTTCATTTTAAAGCATACCTGATGCCACATGTGTGCACAATATTCAAATATTTCAAGATGTCCATGTGACTATCTTTAGGATCATTAGTGCTAATTAAAGAAGTTACTACTTGTGGTAAGCTGCTTCAAAAACAAAGCTAATCCTCAGGCTCCCTAAGTCTGCCCTTTCTCCCCCTGCCCCCTGGAAGGCATGCCAGCAGTTAAAAATATTAAAAGTCTGAGGACAGAATCTATGTGCCCTTGAAAGTAAACCTGATCAGTAGGGGACTTTGTTTTAATTTGCGTATTTACACAGAGGAGATCTAACTTTAATGTATTTGAAAATACAGCGTTCGTCAACAGTGAGCATACTGAACTTTTCCCCCTGAATTATTGTATAATATTCAAGTAATCGCTTATGAAATGTGTAACATTTTTTCAAGGGGATTTACATATCAACTTTTCCTAGTGGAATCAACAACAGTAGCATGAAATGTATCTACTCCATTTACTCTTATCCAGTGCTCCTACTTTCTTTTCCCCTTTAATTTTTATATATGGTAAAAATTTCATTGAAGAGAGATTTCAGATGACAGGACTGTAATTTTAAACCCAATAGAAGAGGTGTAAGCAATTTGAGCTTAGTTGAAGCATAATCTTAGGTTGTCAAGAAGAAACCCATTCTCCCTATGCTAATCAATCAGTGTATCAACCAACCAATCATCTCTTCAGCTTAGCATATATCCTAAGGTTTGATATATCTATTAACTGCCCATCATGCAGCTGGTCTCTGGATGATGAGATTCCCCCTATCTTGGCATTTGGCGGCAGACGACTGAGCTATCACAGCCTCAGATAAATACCAAAGTGGAGATTTCAATCCTGTTCCTGAGTGCAGAGACAATCCAGAAACGTTGAAAATATTCTTAGCAGAGAATACGCAGAAAATTACATTTCTCGACACAGTGGTATGTGTGAAAATTGTATATATTACATGATTTCCCCTCCCGAGACACAACAAAATAAAATAAAATCACTCTTTTATTATGACTGGAATGCTGGCAATCAAAAGAATAGCTGGAATCTGATGCAAACTCTTAATTGTAAGAGAAAGCACATGGAGATATTTGAGTAAGCGAGAATAATGACCGTGGAGATAACAAATTTCCTGAAAGCAAACAGAAGACCAATGTTATTAAACAAAGCACGTAATCATTGTAATTCTGGAGAAAGGGGTCACCATTTCCGAAGAGTGTTCATTGCCTCCTGGCCTCAAGTCAGAGGTTCCGATATTAGGGGCCTGCAGCTGAATGGATGTGTCTCTAGCCCCTTCCTCCAGCTGGTAATGTTGGGACATGGTTTGGGGACAGTGAGTATTTCTATAAAACTATTCATTGAGAAATAGAAACCAAAAGCCTTAGATTTGCTTCCTAAGAGTCTGTGAAAATGTTGAAATTGGAACGAGGAAGATTCATTTCTTCAAACACTGATTTCCACCTGGAAGGTAAAATCCTTCCACAGAATGCGAATTCAACTGATGATGTCTTTCCTACACTATTGCTCAAGTCTCTCATTCTGAAAAGAGAACCATGGTGAGGTATTGGGGAACTGAGGTTCTCACCGAAGCTCGGCCCCTGACTAGCTAAGGCTAAGCAAGCCCCTTAATTCTCTGGGCCTTACTTCATAAATCGAGATTTCTCTGATGCTCCTGTGAAAAGCAATAAGTAACTAGTCTCATGATGTGCAAACACTGTTATATATTATTCCAAAAGGTTCTCGTTTTCTGTGTCGATTATGGCATGAACCTAGACCTCTACTGTATGTAGTATTGGCCCAGCCAAAACCTCTTTGGTACTATTGAGCAACATAAACAAATGAAAAATATCCCAGCCTAAATACAATGGTCTGGGTTTGCAGTCCTTTTTCCAATCATTTGTTGCGGATGGAGCCAAGGAGGAGGAATGATGGAGTTCACGGTAACATGAACTCTTTGCTGCTGGAGAGAGAAGGAAATCTGCTTTCTGTCCTGAGAAGTCCAGCATGAGTCCATAGAGACGGTGATGACTTCTCCACTCCCAGCAACTCAGCCCGTGCACTTTGATCTCGGCCTAAAAACATTTGTGTGTCCTGGTGTGCAAGGGACAGCAACAATATAACAGCTCTAGAATTTTGTATTTTTCTCAACAGAAAGATAATTGTGGTGTCAAGTTCAGAGCCAGAGTTCGGTTTAAATAGTATATTTTCAAGGCCCTTCTCAAAGAGTTGTGATTTTCAGAGAATACACTTTGCTATATGGGTTAAGGTCACAAATTTTATCAAAGCCAAAAAAAAAAAAAAGTCTAAAATAAAAAAAGGAGAAAGAAAAGAAAGGTGAACCATTTTCTCTATCTCAAGTCACTTAAAGGGCCCATTCTGGGACTCATTCCAGGCTACCATGATTAGAGACCTGCCTGTTTGTAGATATCCACAGATAAACCCCAGATATGAGCACTCATGACACGTGCTCTGCTGAATGAGGCAAAGGGATTGACTTAGGGAGAGATGGCCTATTGAATGTGGATTCTTTGTTGCCGGCCTGGAACCTTGTAAGCATGCACCTTTCAGGCTCAGGACAGCCTTACTCCCCAGAGCACCTATCCTGTCTTCTGGTGATAATTGTCCTGCCGGCTCTGCAGATTGTGGATATAGATTAAGAAAGTGAGCGAAAGTGGATTGAGTGCAATTAGAAACTTATCCACACAAGAACTGACCTGTGATTGCATTTACAGCTAGAATCAGGTCCGGAGGAGACACATTATAAAACTCAGCATTCAATGTTGCAGAAGAAGAGAAATTCACTTTCTATTGTTGTGATTTCCAGGTTTAGAACATTTGGCTACTGTGATACATGAATTCAGCACGCCTTCACATGCATTGTGTAAACACGCCACAGAGAAGTCAGACAGGCAGTGAGCTCCCTTGCCCTCGAGGGGTTTATGTTCAAAGATAACAAAGACGTAGATCAAAATGATGGTGTAAAACCTTGAAGGAGGTCTTAGCAAAATTTCTTTACCAGGGTGTGATTGATGTTGGTTCTTCTATTATGAATTATTTAAATTAGAAAACAGAGGCTAAACCTTTAGTGTGGATTGAAGGGAGAAGTAGGAGAGACAAGATGGGTAGAAGGGACACTGGAGGAACCAAGGGATGGAAGAAAGGATGAAGCAAAGCAGGCGGCTCCACTGGGGCCATGGCTGTGCTCTGTCTGGTTCTGGTGGTCCTGGGTACATTTTAGGGAGGCAGTTCTTTCCACTTAGTATGTACTGGGGCCAGAGAGGGAGTGTTCACTCGATCATCAGGCACCGAGCACTGACCACTGTCTTAGTGTATGCCAGCACAACAAAATGCCAGAGACGGGGTGGCCTTAACAACAGACATTTATTTTCTCGCAGTCTGGCAACCACCCACTGGAGCTATAGAGTATCTCCCCAGAGGCGTCTTTTCCTACTTGCTGTTAGAGAGATGACGATTAACCAGTATGTAGCCCATGAATCTTTGCAGGATTCTAGAAGCATTGTGCCTAGCCATTAAGCAGTGGAGCAGAGGAGGGAAGAAAGCATGCACAGAGAGTAGAGGGTGCATAGTGAATGCTTTATAAACACTCTGAATGGGTGAAAAATAATGACCTCTGACTTCTTTGTGGTTCTTAACTCATGCTGCCACAAGATCGGTTATAAGGTCCATGTCACACTGTGATATGAAAGTATTAATTGAATAGGGGCAATCAGAATTTCTATGTGAATAATGACTTAGAAATAATATTCTGCCCATTCAATAATGGAATGGGGAACCATTGCTTTGCTGGGCTACACAGTTCCCTCGGCGGGGTCAGATTTTTTTTTTTAACTGTGAGTTACATGCATTTTCTGTCCTCTTTTAATTCTTAAATCTGATATGAATTTCTTTAGAGTAACTTAAGAATAAGGAAGAAAATTAAGGGAAGGAAAAGATATGATAGGTGCTAGTATTATCCTTTGGGTTTAATTTTTGACTTCAGATAGATACCTGCATCAGCTCTCCTCTTGAATAGGAACACTCCCATCATATGGTGAGTGCTATGAAGTGTGTAAGCCTGACGATTCACAGACGATTTACCTGGGGTAAATAATACATTATATGTTAATAAAAAATAGATTAATAAAAAACTTTTTTAAAAACCTGAACCTATGAATGTGGTTTAAGGTGAACCAACCTGTGTCAATTTCTTAGTCTTGATAAATGTTAAGATGGTGACAATGAGAGAAACCAGGCAAAGGGTATCCAGCAACTCTCTGCACTATGCCAGCAACTTTTTACTCTTCCATGATTCTAAAGTTATTCCAAAGCTAAACATTTATTTTTATGTGTGTTTTACAGTGAACATGTTTGTTTGTGTGTTTTACAGTGAACATGTTTGAATAAGAAAGCCCTTAGCTTTCATTTTTAGGAGCATTTTCTCAGTGTTTCTGCAAGTGAATGTTCATTCAAATTTGACATCCTGAGACGCTGATGGCTAACCCTACATTTGTGTACACATCAAACTGGTCCCCAGCCGATCATTTAATGTTCACTTATCTGCTATCAAATCAAAAGAAGAGGAGGATTTAGAATTATCTGATTTTTTTGGAATGGCCCCAGCACTAAAGTAAAATAAAATAAAATGAAATGAAATGAAACAAAATAAATCTCTTAGCATTTTCACTAACCAAATCATACTACATCTCATGATAAGTTATTTGGAAGTTTGTGTTTTATATAGGTTTGCCGTGTGGTATATTCGCAATCATGTAAGAGTGTCTAGTGGTTACTGTATTAGAGGCTGTCCAAACAAAATTGCAAAACTTTTCTCCAAAGTGTGATAATTCTTGGCTACACTAGTAAACAGTTTGACATGTGTTTAAACATGATTCAGTTTTCGTAAAGGTATGTCTAATGAAGTGTGTGACTGTATAATGGAGGAGACGGTATTTGATTTTTAATTTTTATGTTCGTTTCCTCTGTGTTCTCTGCCCATTTGATTTTTTTTTTAAATGAAGAGGTAACAGAAAAGTGTGTCTCTGTATCACTGTGCTTACTTCATTGTTTCGGTGATGTTTTTGTACCCATCTTTCCTCCTGAAGAGTGAACTCCTTGAGAGTAAGAAAGGTGGCCTCAGTATCTTACCCAGTTCAGTCCACTGGAAGGATTCAGTAAATATTTGTGTGAATGAATGAATGAATGAATGAATGGATTGAATCACTTTCCAATGAATTACTCCCGTTTCAAAGGGGACCAAGTAACCGCCTCTTGATTTGCTCTCTTTCCTGCCCTTGTTTTAAGACGGCCTCACAGTTTGGGCTGCTTTTTATCATTGCTATCATTCGGCTATGTACACTCACCTTTCAGATTCGTAAAAAGTATTTAAAAGAAAGAGAAATTGTTTATGTTTCAAAACCTATTATAATGCATTTTCAAATATGTCAGACACATCTTTGTTAAAATTAAACCAGGGATTGGTTTTGAGCGAATAGCCCTATATCCTTACAGATGCTGTGGATGGATGCATCTAAGCTGCTTATTATATTGATGGGTTTTGCTGCTCTGCAGCAAATGAAAACAGGCAGCTGCTTCCTCCATCAAAGCAAAAAGCAGCCTGAGTTTTTATTAACTGAGCATTCATTTCTTCTATTGCCAAAATTCTTACACAAAACAAAAGAGCAGTTTTAGCACATTATTGCTTAACTAGACATGAACAACTGACAGCAAGTGATAAGCCTGTCTGCTTTTCACAACTGGTAATCATTTTTGGAATAGATGTTTTAATATAGTTGAATATAAATTTTGTAATTTACATCTACAATGGTACGTAAATTTATAGATCCAGTTTGTTGCAGGAGAATGAAGGCTATAATCACAAAAGCCTTTCCCAGTGTTGTTTAATTTTTAATGACTATTTGAAAACTGGGGAAGGAAAATGAAATCAAATTCATTTCTTTAAAAAATACAAAAAGGTGTTAAAGACAATCATACAAGTTGGTTGGAGCCATTTGTGGATGGCCCTGACAGAGCGAGACCGCTGTGTTTACAGGCAGGACGTGCTTCGCACTCTATTTCCACATTAGTTGCAGTGAGCTGCCCAACTTTGGACAGCGGCAGAAATTTCTGGAGAGCAGACCGTCATGTTTTCTTTGTATCAATGAATAAGGATGAGCAGGGAGCCCGGAAGGACAGACCCAGGCCATTTTGCACAGCTGAGCTTCTCTGCCAACTCACATACATTTTTTTTTTTTAAGCCGTCTGAATATCACACATTTACTTTCAGATAGGATGGCAGAGAGAGAGGGGTTTGTTTAAAGTGGGTTGAGACCACCTCTGCATGCTGAGATGTTGCCATATTTACTGAGTCAATTTGCCTAATGGTGTTTTTCCTTTTGGAACTTACTAATGGCAATTTCTGCTGTAAGAAGGGGTAGGCGGTCCTTCTCCTTCCACCATCCCATCACACGCCTGAGGGGAGGAACGTGGAGGGAAGGCAGTTTTGAAACACTGGAGCGCACCCCTTCCAAACAACATTGCTAAATAATTAAGTTCTGCCTAACAAGACTAATACCAGGGCCGTTTAATAAATGTACTCTGCTTTGGCCCCTGTGTCATGTACCACCGGAACACCATTTTCTCTCCTTTCCTAAATGTGCCGAGCACGCAGTTCACATGGAACACAAGGCTTTCTGCTTGTTTAGAATCCATTTCTCATGTTTACCTAGAAGTGAGATGAAGCTGGACTCCAAGGCAGAAAGCTACTTTAGAAATCAAGTTCACAGGGTGCTTGGCTGGCTCAGTCAGTAGAACATGCAATTCTTCATCTTTGGGTTGTAAGTTCGAGCCCCACGTTAGGCATAGAGGTCAAAAATAAAAAAATTTCCAAAATAAAATCTTAGGGGGAAAAAAAAGGAATCAAGTTAATCTATCATAGGTGATGAAGGGAGAATTTCACTCTCCTTACTTTGGTATGCCATGTAACACGTGTGTGTCCATGTGAGTGAAGGGACTCCTTGCCTAAGATAAAGAACAATGACAATTATGTCTAATATTTTCTTCTTCCACTTTATTTGGTACATTTCTGCTTCCTCGTGACCAAGACACAACACAGTCCTAGTTTAAAAGGGAAAAAGGGTGACCTCATCAAAATGATAGCCTGATCACCCCACTCTGAGGACACTAGGCACGGCAAGGTCTTGAAGGAGAGTGTTATTGGGAGTAAAACTGGCAATGAAAATCTGCCTCTTTTTTTCTTTTTCTTCTTCTTTTTTTTTTAACTATGAGAAAGATGTGCTGTGTTTCTGGGGGAACCCAGGCCATGTTTATTCTCTTGCTTGGAGCTCTCTGGGTCCGGCCTTGCCAGAAATAACTGTTTTCACTTTCTGATATCCTCTCTGACCAATGGGGTTGGAGCATTACCTGGCCTAGGCCCAGAGAGATCGCACAAGGAAATGTTCTTCTACCTGTGCTTTCAGACTTCTGGAAAATTTCTTCTGCCCTAAAGGTAGTTTGTTACTCTGACAAGGAGGAAATACGGGCAAAAAACAAGAAAAAGGAAAAAAGCAGCATTTATCTGAGAACCATGCTCCATATCGAAGAAGAAAAATTGTACTTGAGGAGGTTGTCTGTTATTAATATGCTGGATTAGCTAAATAAAAACACTGTTGCCACTAGAATACCCAGATGTCGAGCAGTCTCTCTTCTGAAGCTGTAAGATTGAATTAACAAAGACAGTGCTAATTCAATTAAAATAGACATGTTAGAAAGGCTTGACTTCTGAGACCATTCTGAATCCTATCTAAAATATTTCCTGGTAAGGGTTTAGATTTGATATTATTATATTATTTAGATTTGCTATTATCGTACAAATAAAATACCTAAGGGAATCTAATTTCTTTAAGATGTTGCAGGCTAGAGCCCACTGATAATTTCATAGCTTTACAGCATTTAGAAATGCACAAATATAATGATCTATAGCCATTGGATTTAAGAATTGGAAGAACCCTCAGAAATCAATTCGACCCTTCCATTTTATTCTTGAAGCCAGAGCCCAAATATGATTTGTCCGAAGTCCTAAAATTAGTTATTGATGGCCATGAGAACTAGACACTAGTTCTCAGGATTTCAGGACTAGCCACCAGGGTTGGAGCAATATAGGGTAGTGATTAAGAAAGTGGGCCCTGGCGGGACAGCTGGGTGGCTCAGTTGGTTAAGCGTCTGCTTTTGACTCAGGTCCTGATCTCGGGGTCCTGGGATCAAGCCCCACCCACATCAGGCTTGCTGCTCAGTGGGGAGCCTGCCTCTCTCTCTCCCTCTGCCTCTTCCCACTGCTCATTCTCTCTCTCACTATCTCTCAAATAAATAAATAAAATCTTTAAAAAAAGAAAGAAAGAAAGAAAGAAAGAAAGAAAGAAAGAAAGAAAGAAAGAAAGAAAGAAAGAAACCAGGCCCTGGCGGTTGAGCATGTGGACTTAAATTGTGGGCTGAACCACTTCAGCTCTGTGTGCTTCGGTAAATCTCATTGTGCCCCCTTTACCAGCCATAATAATAGTACCTCCCTTACAGGGCAGTTTTCGGGATTAAATGAGATCATCTGTATAAAGCAAACAGCCCAGTGTTTGCCAAGCAGTGAGTGTCCGATTAGCGATGCCGTTAATAGTAGTTAACAACTAATACTGAGTACTTATTTGGTCTTCTAATTCATTTGATCCTCCCATCTACACTTACAGGGTAGATAGTACGGTTACTTCCAGAGAAGGAGATGGTGTAAGGGGAGCATAAGTGATCACTCGGCTGCTAAAGCTAATAAGCCCCAGAGCTATCTTCCAGGTTGTCTTTGCTGTAGGAGGCTTGCAAGCTGACCGTGGCCGTGGTTGTAGTGCATCCTGTGTATTTCCTTCTCTTGGTGCTGCTGCAGGATCTTCCTTGTCCTATCTTCATTTCTCATCCGTCCCTTAGCTGCTTTCCCAGAGTCTGCTCTAAAACCGGCCATCCGACGGATTATATCTCCTCGTCCCCACCACAGAGCTGGGATGCCTTTCATCTTTCCCTTCCCTCAGGAGGTATCAGAAGTAAATTTAAGTTTTTAATCTCAATGCATTTTTATTTTTTAATTTTTTATAGTTAACATATGATGTATTGTTAGCCCCAGGGGTACGGGTCTGTGAATCGTCAGGCTTACACACTTCACAGCACTCACCATAAGCACATACCCTCCCCAATGTCCATAACCCAATTCAATGCATTTTTAAAAATCAAATCACACCCGGAAATGGGCCCTTCTTGTAGTCCTAGAGGAATTTATTGTTGAAATACTTCTCTTCCTTCCACGTGCTCACTGTGTGTCCTTCTTTTAGTTCATGTGGCTTCTCCAGGAATAGGAGAAGAAACAAAATTGCAAAGCAATTCATTTGGACCCTTGTTTTCATAATCTAGAGGATGGCAATCTAAAACACAGGCTCAGGTTAGAGTCAGATTACCTGGGTTCAAATTGTAACTTCATGACAAAATATCTGTCTGATTTGGGGGAAGGCTTCTTAACCTCTCTGTGCCCTGATTTCCTCATCGACCTCACAGTGTCTGGACAGCAGTCAGCATTCAGTCCATGTTAGCACACCAGCCTGGGGGCGGGGTGGGGGAGGCAAGCTTCCACCTGCTCTCTGTCCTGGGCGACGCCAACACCCTTTCACCCAGATGTGCTGGTGTTCTCTGTGATCTGGCTCCACAACCATAGGGAAGCCTACCCTTAATAATTTATTGTGCCGAACAAGTCTGTTAATGGGTCAGAGCAGGAGGACAAGTATAGAACAAGCTTTGTCCATTTTTATGGAATTCTTGCTTACAATCAGTTTTCAAAGTTCCCACAGCTAGGGCGAGCTTTCCCAAAAGTCAGTTTTGGTTTGATTTGCAGGTTATCAATTAGGAATCATAATCTCCCTGAAACTATCATAAAAATACAATCAAGGTTGATAAAATTTCCTGGATAGAAACACGTCAAAATAATACCACTGATAAATAGGAGTTATAACCGTAGCTCACATTATAAGAATTTTGCTCCATGCCAGGCACTGTTCTAAGTGCCTTACGTGCATTTTCTCATTTAATCCTCACAGCCATGCTGTGAGTGGGTACTTTTACTGCGAGCACCTAACAGCTGAGAGAACTGAGGCATTGCACAACAGCGCTGGCTGAAGTAGCAACACCCCTCCCCTGGGCATCATTATTGTTGATTTCATTATCCTCTGCTTTTATTTATGTCTTCATTTTTTAATATTTTGTTTATTTATTTATTTGTGAGAGACAGAGAACATTAGCAGGAGGAGGAGCAGAGGAGAAGGGAGAGGGAAGGGGGGAAAAGAATCTTAAGCAGACTCTGTGCTGAGCCAAGCCAGACCTGGGGCTTGGTCTCATGACCTTGAGATCATGACCTGAGCCAAAACCAAGAGTTGGAGGCTTAATGACACCCACATGCCCCTAACGTTTTATTTTCTTCACATTAATCACTGTCTGGAATTTCCTTGTTTATTGTCAGTTGCCCCTCTTGAAGTTATTTGGGCAAGGGCTTTGTTTTAATCACTGCTCTATCCCCAGCTCCTAGAACAGGCCTGGCTGCCAGTAAATGTAAGTTGAATGAAGGGATGAATGAGGCTTAGAAACTTTAAAGAGCTTGCCCAAGGTCACGACCATCAGAGCCAATGTGCAAGCTGGACTCTAAGTCCGGAGCATGAGATCTGTTTTTTTATTGTAACCGTTTTATAGCTTGAAGGCCTCCTGGACATAATCAAACCCAAGCCTAGTATCTTCCCAGTGAGGATCCTGAAGCCCAGAAAGGCTAAATTACTTACCAATGTCATACAGATTATTAGTGAACGAGCCAGAATCACACCCCAATCGACTAGTGGGTGTTTTTGTACCAGGAATCCAGCCTCCTCACTTCATATAAAGTTGAAGGAAAACCCTATATGCATTTGCTATATATCATCCACCTGCTCATTCATGACACAAACCTAAGTCGTACTGGATACTTTCCTTTCTCTTACCATCCCCTTCTTCTAATTAACTAGTAAGTCTTGTCAGTGTACTTTCTAAGTATAGTTCATACCTTTTCACTTTTCACCTTTCCTCCTCTCTGCAAATCATCACCCAGACCACCATCAGCACTCACCTAGGTCATTGTAGAAGCCTCCAACCTCGTTTCTTCCCACCTCCTCTTGCCCCTCTTCAATCTGTTTTCTTTAGGGTAGTCAGACTTATCTTCTAAAATGTAAGTCTGATCATAACACTCTGCTGCTCAAAATTTATCACTTACATTAAGATGCGATTTGAAAATCTTAACAAGATTTTGAGCCTGTGGGATCTGGCCCTTAGCAATCCCTCCAGTCATCCCTGGCACTGTTCTTTTCCTTTCTCGTGTATTCTGCAGCTCCACTGACCCTATTTCCATTCCTAGAATATCAAACTGTTCTCCTCTTCAAAACTTTATCTCCTGGGGGCCCCCTAGAATGGACCATCCCCTTGACCCATCCCCTTTTTCCTCCTCTACTTGGCCGTTCATTCTCTGGGTCTCAGCTTGCATGCCATTTCTACAGGGAAGTGTTCTCTGATGGACTCCTCCCAACATCCCTTCCAGCCAAGTCAAGTCCCCTATGGTATGTTCTCAGAAGTACACTCTCTTTTTCCTACATAGCCTTTATTACAATTATAATTAGGCACATCATTTGTATAATAGTTTATTTAATATCTCCTTCTCTTACTAGATGGGAGCTCCAGTGACCATGCTGTCTCATTCCCTGCTGATCTAGGGCCTGAAACATACTGGTGCCCCCAAAATATTTATGGGGTATTCTGTAGTTCTCTTCTGGATTTCCACTCTGGATTGAAACATTAATGCAAAGCAGAAATGTTTAAGGAAAAAGAGACAGAGGAAATGGAAAACAGGAAATGGAAGACAGTCTAAGAGGTTTAAGTACCCATTTGACATGAACTGCTTTTCCTTTTAGTAACACCTGCCAATGAATATCTTCTTCCAGAAGACTTAACAGCTTAGCTAAGGGTGTGGTGGCCTCCCCATTGGAGTCTCAGATTTGGGAGAGGCATTACTTCTGACTCCTGCATGATGGACATGATCCTTTCTTTTGAGGACGGTAAAGAAGACTGCTGTGTGGGTAGACATTAGTTGATCAGGGTGAAGCCATCTCTGTGCTTCGAGAGCTGGGTGTGTTGCCCCCAAGGGCCAACTACAAGCTCTTAGAGTGAAAAGCGGGAGTCAGTAGTCTGCTGGTCTGATGCTGTCTGACAAAGTCTCAGGACTTTCCTCTAACATGAACTCCAGAGAAGCAAAAAGATCCCAAATGCAAGTGATCTAGGAGGAAGGACCCATGCTCAGTTAGAGATTTAGGTCTCTTAATATCTACATAGTTAATTTTAGGGTGGTTCAGCCCTCAGGTTAATAATGGATGTATTGTTGGTTTCCAGGTTAACTGTAAAACTTGGCATTTAAAATAATTCTATACTAGCTACTTAACAAACAACAGAAAAGTGGCTGCATACAGAAAATGGATCACATTGGCAACTTCCCCCACCCTCCGTTATTGCTACACAGACAGCTAGTTTTTCTTATTTTAGTGTTGGCTGGCCACAGCTTTCTGAAGTTTGTTAGATCTAGCAGACCTGTTCTGACAGAGGCATCTGGAGGAAGCAATCCTTTGTTTGAAAGAAAATGGAATGAAATCAAATGACCGTGGAAACCCAAGTATAATATACTATTCTTTTTCTTCTTCCAAACAGAGGTCTTGTTTAGTTAATGCTTTATGGAAGCCCAGTGGATGAAGAAAGACTTTTCTCCTATGAGTTAAACTAAATCAATTTATATAGAAAGCACTAAAGCATAGGGAGTTATAGGCTTCCAAATAATTTTTAAGGAAGTATTCTAATTCATGACATGTGTTTAGGAAACAAGTTATCTAGAATAAGTCATTAATTAAAATGTCTTGTGATGCTTTTGGGGGGGACCAATACTTTAGTAACTCTAAATGCCACTTTGGGCATTTTTCTTTCTCATCAAGTGATGTCAAGAATATAGTGGAGGGCGCCTGGGTGGCTCAATGGATTAAAGCCTCTGCCTCCCAGGGTCCTGGGATCGAGCCCCACATCAGGCTCTCTGCTCAGCAGGGAGCCTGCTTCCTCCTCTCTCTCTGCCTGCCTCTCTGCCTACTTGTGATCTCTGTCTGCCAAGTAAATAAATAAAATCTTAAAAAAAAAGAATATAGTGGAAATACCTGTAATTGATTGAGAGAGCCCTATGATATTATTAATGGAGTATAAAAATCTTGAGCATAAGAAAATCTTCCCTACTAGTGTCATAGGGTTGTATGTCCTTCTAAAATATATTCTCATCACTTTTGCAATGAGTTTCTCTTTGTTTCATGAAGTCCTTCTGGTCACTGTTCTTCTGGGATATATACTGAAACCCCACCACTCTAAGTTTAAAGTATTTAGGCAAAGAAATGTACTCTGTGAGAGATAAGAATAGTTACAATGTGTCTTGGGTTCTAGAATTAGCCCATAAACAGTTACATTCAAAAGACCATACATTTCTGGATTTCAGGTAAACTCGGAGGTTGAACAATGCATTAAAGTCACTTCCTTCCAGAAAGCTCAGTAAGCCACTGTAAAGAAGATGTTTTTAAAACCTAAGCCCACAAGGATGATAGAATGAGAGGACATACAACAACATAATTTTGGAAGCTGGGAAGCAAATGGTTGGGAAGTCATTGACTTAGCAGATATGAGAAAGCTGAAAAGCAAACCGATTCATACTTCTGGAACTTTGAAAGGCTCAGAAGTTGGGGCATTTGTACAAGTAGGAGTTGAAGGGGGCTAAAACAAGGAAGATTGATTGAAACCTGTTTGTAAAGTAGTTACATACCTATTCCGGATTACTGAGTATCTTCTCTCTCTGTACTCCCAGTGAAAGAGATTTGTTCTACAGAGAGGGTTAAACTGAAGGGTGTTAGGTTGAGGGACACGAGGCACAGCTGAAATCAGAAAGCATATCAAAAGCAGGCTAGAGAGACTGGGTGAGTGCACACAGGAGCCACCTCCACTCCACTCCATCCCCCCAACACTCAGCCCTCTTCACTTCCAACCAGCTTTTTATCTTTCTATTATTATGTTTAAGCAAACAATAAAGAATTACCAGATATCTGAGAAAGCTTTTAATGTGAAAGGTACCAAAATCAATTAACAGGAAAAAGCAACATGAAGAAAATAGACTATGTAGGAATAAGAAAACTTAAAAGAAACTGTAATTAATATTTTCAAATAATTTTTTAAAAGATGGATTCATAAAACAGGAAGAAGATGCTCTAAAAAAGAAATATTCAGAGGACTACCAGCAAAAATAGTATAAATGTAGGACACCTAGGTGGCTCAGTCAGTTAATTGTCTGACTCTTGATTTTGGTTCGGGGTCCTGGGATCAGGTCCCACACTGGGTTCTGCACTCAGGGGAAAGTCTGCTTGTGGATTCTCCCTCTCCCTCTCTCTCTGTGCCCCTCTTCCCACCCATTTGTGCACTCTCTCTCTCTCTCTCAAATAAATCTTTAAAAAACAGCAGAAATGAGAAGTACAATAAAAGGGTTGGAAGATAAAGTTGAGGAAATTTCCAAGAAAGTAGAAAACAGTAAGAGATAGAAAGCAGGAAAGAAAATATAAGAAAATTAGAGGATGAGTTCAGGAGATTCAACATCCAAATAATAGGAGTTCTAGATAAAGAGGACAGGAAGTAATCAATGGAACTTCCCAAGAAACTTTCCAAGATCTGAAGAGCATGGAGTCTCCAGATTGAGATTACCCACTGAATCATGGAAGTTCCCAAACATTCACCTCCACACACTTTTTTTTCAAGAAGCTACTGGAGGATGTCTTGCACTAAAATGAGGAAGTAAACCAAGAAAGGAAGACAAACAATAGAAAAAACAAGAGATGCAATATAGGAGAAGGACAAAAGGGAGTCTGGAATGGTATGAAAATTGATTCTAGGGTATCAGCTGTGCACCAAGCACAGGGGGCATTCAGTCCAGGCTCCAAGAGAGAATTCCTCATGAGGTGGATAGAATACCTGATGTGATGAATGTACTGAGAGGGCAAATTTGACAACTGGATTTTGAGATTGAATAAAAAACCTTAGCAAAGGAGAAAAAAATATATACATTTATAAACTCCACATGTGGGGAAATTATACATGAGAGAAATAGCAAGCACAGTTTATTACATGACTCAGTATTATTTCCTGGTCATAATGAAATTGACAATGACTCTATATTACCAAAATTATAACATCTATAATTGGAAGATGATGATGGTGGGTGGATAAGGAGCATAATGTGTGTGGTATGGGGCGAGGAGTATAGATGAAAGGGAAAGAAGCTTATCTTCCATAGTGGGGAGGGTCAATAAATTCTACCTAAAACTGAAAAATCAAAAAGTGACAATACAAACATATGTGGAAATATGGAGGTAATTGCCAGATGCAGCAATTAAAAGAATTGGAAGTAGCAGTTTCTGAGAAAGGAGAAAGACTGAGTCAGAGGGGCTGGGTACTAATCTTAATCATAATCATTTGTCTTAATCATTTTTTGTCTTAGTCATTCTCACAGAACTCAGTGGCTCTTTAAACTCTGTGTATGTTCTTTACAAATAAAATCCTTAAAAAAAAAAAGACCATTATTGTTCTACAAATAGAAATGAGAAAACTTTTTAAAATAATGGCATTATTTTTTTTTTAATTTTTAATTTTTTATTAACACACAATGTATTATTAGTCCCAGGGGTACAGGTCTGTGAATCGCCGGGTTTACACAGTTCACAGCACTCACCATAGCACATACCTTCTCCAATGTCTATAACCCCACCCCCCTCTCCCTACCCCCTCCCCCCGACAACCCTCAGTTTGTTTTGTGAGATTAAGAGTTGCTTATGGTTTCTCTCCCTCCTGATCCCATCTTGTTTCATTTTTTCCTTCCCTACCCTCCACAACCCCCTACTTTGGTTCTCAACTTCCTTATATCAGGGAGATCATATGATAGTTGTCTTTCTCTGATTGACTTAAAATAATGACATTATTGAGATGTAATTCACATACTACACAATTCACCCAGTGATTTTTAGTATATTCACAGAGTTGTGCAACCATCACCACCATTTTAGTGTATTTCATCACCTCTAAAATGTCACTCCATGTTTACTCTCAGCCATCGCAGCCCTAGACAATCACCACTGCATATTCTGTCTCTATGAATTTGTTTATTCTGAGCATTTCATATAAATGGAAACATGCCACATGTGGTTCTTTGTGTTGAGCTTCCTTCACTCAACATAATGCTTTCATGTTCCATCTATGTGGTAGCAAGAATCAGTACTTTATTTCTTTTTCTTTCCATATAATAGTCCATTGCATGACCCTACCACATTTTATCTGCTCATTAGTTGATGGATGTTGGGGTTGTTTCTGCTTTTTGGCTATTATGAATAATGCCGCTATGAACATTCATTGACAACTTTTTGTGTGGCCATGTTTTCTTTTCTCTTGCATGCATTGCTAGGAGTGGAATTATTGGGCCAGATGTTAATTCTACATTTAAATTTTTGGTGAACTGCCAGACTGTTTTCCAAAGCAGCTGCACCATTTTCAGTATTTACTCCTCATCCTCGCCAGTGGTTGCCATTGTCTGACTTTTTGGTTATAGCCATCCTAGAAGGTGTGAAATGGTATCTCATTATGGTGTTGGTTTGCACTGAGATAACTTTGGAAAACATAATAGATTGGCAAAAATAAAATGGGTTGCCAAACCTCATCTTGACAAGACTTTGAGGAAATAAACACTCTTATTTGGAGGTATAGTGTGGTACAAATGTTTTGGAGGATAGTCTGATATGTCACAGTGTGATAGGTACTTAACCTTTGACCAGATTTCCCATTTCTGAGTATTTGACCTATAGAGAAAAAATCCTATTTTGGGGGAAAATGTGTCTTCATGGTACCACTGTTTATAATCTCCTAGTACCAAAACCTCAAAATAACTTGAATGTCTCTCAAGAAGAAATTGGTTAAATAAATTATGATGCAAACATCAAATCAGGCAGTCATTAAAAATAAGGATGCAAGGGGGAGCCTGGGTAGCTTAGTCGGTTAAGTGTCCTACTCTTGATTTCAGCTCAGGTCTTGATCTCATGGTCATGAGTTTGAGCCCCGTGTTGGACTTCATGCTGGGCATGGAGCCTACTTAAAAAAAAAAAAAATGATGCAGGTACATTTTTACTGTCATGGGAAGTTACTCATGACATATTGAGTGGGGCAGAGTCAGATTGACAAATACCTGCATGATAAGATCCCATTTGTGTAAAGTATCTTTGTGCTTCAGAGAGTTTTTTAAAAATGATGTCCAAAATGTTACTAGAGGTTATACACTAGTGGTGTAATTTAAGGTGATTTTATTAACTTTGTTCTACATATTTTTGTATTTAATTTAGTTAAAATCAACCTCTATAATTTTTTGAGAAAATTATAAAACTCTCTTAAAAGACTATGCATTTAAAAGTCACATTTTTGTACTTAATCAAAGCTTGAGTTTTAGTTAAATACCCTTCCCCTATCATTATTTTTTTAAGCCTCAAAACCATCTACTAAAGGCATAAAGAAATTCATTATGCTGATGATTATATATACTTGGTGTGGAACACTGTCTTGGGCTCTTCCTTCAGAGAATTTTATTATGTTCTTTATTCTTTACAGAGTTCTTTCGGTATGGAGGTATACCAGACATTAGGACTTCAGGGTTGTAGCAAAGTTCATGCATGGGAGCAGGACAAAAAGGTTCTCCATCTGTTCTGGTCTTTGGGATAACTGTCAGGGTCCACATATTCTCTCTTCTACCCTTTTATCCCCTCCAGGAGAATAACATTAACAACTAATTTTTCTTTTAGTTCATTATGAGTTAGGAA